>JASCZW010007508.1:0-65066 GCA_034211315.2 Aedes japonicus | reverse complement strand
AGACCAGGAATCGATGCCAAACACAATTTTGAAATCAAGATGGTGGCTTCCGGTTGCCATACCGTGAAAAAAGTCCCCATTGGGTTACCCAATGCTCGACCTTTCAACCTTGGGTAACCCAAAGATAAGTGGTCGTCGTGAGCCAAAGAGTGGCATAGATTATAAAATGAGGACAGTCACGATTTAGCAGCTTTTTAATATTATCCTAACATCTCAAAATTTCTCTGCGTGAATGCATGAAAATACTAAATTTTGAAAGATTTTATAGAAATCCCAGCAAGAAAATTCTTCCTTAATTTGTGGAGCAAGCTATTGAAGAACTTAGAAACAAGCACTTTTCCACCGGAATACTTAGAATGATTAAAGTAATTTCTGGAGAACTATGTGCAAGAATCCTTGCAGACTTCAAAAAATTAATTCTACAAAAACTTCTTGCGTAAATTTTTAAGTTATGAAGTTATGGAGTTCATGCAAAAAAATCTTCTTAGATTTCTCCAAGAATTATTTCAAAAGTTATATAAAGTTTTCAGGTAGTTCTTTCAGGTGTCCTCTAGGGATTTCTTTAGAATCACAAAACTTCAGAAGTTCTGGGATTCCTCCACAAAGAAACCACAAGAAACTTATTGAATAGTTCCTGGAGGAATGGCTACAAACTCCTACAAAAATACCTTTAGAAAAACCGAAGAGGAATCTTTAAATCTTTGGGAAATTTTATAAAGTTTTCTAAAAAAATCTATCCCAAAAAAAAAAGGAGAAATCATTTGTAGGCACACACACAAATCGACTTTTAGACTGTAATTTATCAATGTAGAGTCAGTGTCAATTATTTTCTTTTGCTTCATGGGCCTTAAGTAGCACACTGAAACGAAAATTGTTAAAAAAATCGATCTTAAAATGATCACATTTTTTTTTTTTAATTTGAGGGTTTTGAGTAGACAAGCAATTGCCTAAAATCTTAAAAATCTAGGTTTATATAAAAAATCTGTAATCTTTATATACATATACCTGTATGAAAAAAATGAAAAAAATCTTTGTCAATCTAGATAAATCTGTGCATGTGGTTACAGCTTTTGCTTTTTAATATCTATCACTATCGCCTGTTGCTATGATCCATTCATGGCAACCGCATGGAAAATCCAGATTGTAAAAAGAAGAAGACACCAAGTGGTGATAAATCTGACAGCTCCCATGTCAAAGTATAGGACGCACATTTTAAAATGCTTATAAAAAATTCAAATGAAATTCTACTTAAAAGCGGTTTGTTGTATGATGTAAGAAAAATCCAAAACTACTCAATATAGACATTTTCAGCAAAATAAAAAATAAATCAAAAAAATGCCCCTATTTTGCAGTTTAGGATTTTTCTTACATCATACAACAAACCGCTTTTAATTAAAAGTTCATTTGAATTTTTAGCATTTTAAAACGTTTGTCCTATACTTAAACGTGGGAGCTGTCAAATTTATCACCACTCGGTGTCTTCTTCTTTTTTCAACTTGGATTCTACTATTGATTGTCCCCAAACATCCAAGTTTGTTGTCGACTACTATGTTATTGCGAATTCGTTTTTGAACCTAGGTTGGAACCAGTTCTAACCTGCAATACCCGAACTTATTATCAGTGTACAGTTTAATCCGATACGAGTTACAAATGGAGACAAACACACCGACGTGTAACACACAACAAGTCGACCCAATTTTGCTACCCAATTTTTGTCTCCAACAAATACCGAAGAAAAGTGTTCAGCCTTCAGTGTTAAAACGTTGTTGATTTATGTAATAGACAGGGATGCCATATTCACGAGACATGTCTGTAAATTTGCAGACTTTTTCATTTTCATTGCAGACTTTTTTAACGATGCAGACATTTAGCAGACATTCTATTTATGTTGCAGACTTTTACAGACATTTGAAATATTTTTTTAAATTTCAAATAAAGGTATTCTAGGGAAGGTCCATTAATTATGTTACGCAGTTTGGGGGGGCGGGGGGTATGGAAAACGTGACGATCCATACAAAAAAATAGAAGGTCCATACAAAAAACGTGACAAGGGGGGAAGGTGAATAGTAAAAAGTCAATTTTTGCGTGATGTAATTAATGGACGT
This sequence comes from Aedes japonicus, assembly GCA_034211315.2. Lineage (NCBI taxonomy): Eukaryota > Metazoa > Arthropoda > Insecta > Diptera > Culicidae > Aedes > Aedes japonicus. The sequence continues at coordinate 62,961 of JASCZW010007508.1, read as the reverse complement.
TCCCATATGAAGTTCGGATTTAAAACGTACGCGGTATGCAGTATAGTAATTCAACGCAGTATAGTAGATACGGTAAGAAGCTTTGTTGAAATGTTTTAAAATATCGTAGGTATCATTTAAAGTAGAAATCCTTGATGAAAGAGAAGCGGTGGGCCACATGGAGACACAATGGGGCCAGAGATAAGTATTGTATAGGCCCTTTCCGAGGGTAACATGGAGTCCTTATTTATGGTTGTGTTCAATCCCACGCGTGTTCAAACCCATGCGAAAAATTACTATCAAAGCGTAGGTAATATTGGTCCTTTGCTATTAAGTCACAACGAAAATCAAGGTTCACAACAATACAAATCATATTTGAGAAAGTTAGAGATTTCCTCGAAAAAAATATTCTCCTACGGTCAGGTAGAAACTTCTCGAAAGTTTTGGGATCAAGTAGTTCATGCAAGAAGAGCCCTAAAAAATTCATTACCGAAGTTCAGGGGGAGAGGACTTCTCTGAAGTTTGGAATTTTTCAGAGGTTTTGGAGTTCTTCCCAGAAATTGAAGATTGAACTTCCCAGAAGTTCATAAAAACAAACTTCCCCAAATTTCAGGCGGGAGCTAACCAAGAAGGGCACTACCTATAATTTCTCAAAAATCCTGGAAAAAAATCCTCAGGAAGATGCGTCATAGAAGTCGAGGAAAGAACATCTCTCAAGTTCAGGAAATAACTTCCCAGAAGTTTTGGAAGAAACTTCTCGAAATGTTAGTTGGAACTTCCTTGAAGTGCTTGGCAGCTTTTCCAAAGTTCATGAGGAGAACATTCTGCATTTCAGAATAAGGATTTCTTAAATTCTTTAGGGAGAAAAGAATGAAACTTACCAGGAGCATTGGGGTACTTCCTTCTAATTTGAGCACGAATTTCCCAATAGTTCCGGTTCCAGCTTCCCCAAATTTCTGGAGAAAACTTCCCAAAGTTCAGAAGAGTCCAGAAAGTCTAGGAAGAAACTTCAAGTACAAATTTAAGGGAAAATTTTCTAATAATCTTGGAATTAAATTTTCCTCGCAGTGCTGGATGGGACCAATCAGAAGTTTGGAAAGAATAAGCACAGGAAAAAAACTTCCCCGAATTTCAGGAAGAAACCTACTAGAGAGGGCACACCTGTAGGGTCAAAAGGATTTTTTCAAAAAAATCAGTAAAGAACTCCTCAGACAAGAGGACTTCTCAGAAGTTGCGAAGAGACCAAAAGTTCATTTGGAACTACCTAGAAGTGCTAGAGAGCTTCCCTTAAGTTCCGAATCAAACATTACAGCATTTCAGAATGAGAACTGCTCGAAGTTCACAAAATCTCAGAAGTTATGGTAAATTCTTTTGATGAAATCAGGAAGAAAATTTTCAGAAGTATAGGTGGATCTTTCTAGTAGTTCAAGCAGGAATTTCTCAGAAATTCAGGAACAAACTTCCCCGAAGTTCAGGACAATACTCTTTGAAGTTCAGAAGAGATTATTTTGGCAGTTCAGAAAAGAACTTCTCAGAAGTTCAGGAAGAAACTTCTAGCAACTTAAGAAGATTTTCCAAAAATTCTGAAGAGTATTTTCTCAAAATTTTTCAGAAACTTTCCTCGTAGTTCAGGATGGGACTTATCAGAAGTTTAGAAAGTAACTATGTTGAGGACAAAAATTGCCAAATGTTTCTGGAAAGTAAGGTTGGGTTCTTAAATGTGAATTTCGAAGAAAATAAGGAGTGACTGCCAAGAAGTTCACGAGGAATTTTGCCTAAAGTTCAGTAGGAAACTTCCCAGAATAAAGCAAAGAGCCTTGCAGAAGATCAGGAGAGAGTTTCCATGAAATTTAAGAGATAATCACTGACTAACCGAAGAAGCAGTCTATACAAAAATCATTCATATGACCATAATGATATTGATGATCAAGAGTGATGATGACATCATATTAAAATATGGTACACACAATCAATGGTTATTGTTGAATCAAAAAAAAAAGTCTGTTGAATTTGTCAAACGAAAACTAAATGTTGATTTTAAAATACAAAACTGGAAAGAGCGTTACAGGGGGGAAAAACTATGAAAAATTGTGTCATCTATAGATGCATATATGCGAATGCTTCAAGCTTCAGTGTCACTTTAAAAATATGAAACAATAGTGTAAGGTTGCATACAATCCATGAAATAGATGCAGACATGTTCACATAATCATACAAATAGCAATAATGACATAACTCACTCTCTTATTACGTCTTTTCGTTGAAAGAAGTCTAATTTTCTAAAAAAAAAATTACAGACTTTTATAGACATTCCCAGACATTTCAAATTTTTATCACAGACATTTGAAAAAAATATCTGACATCCCTGGTAAAAGAGTGCAAATCCTTAAAGCACTTTTTCGGGCAATTTTCGACATTGTTACAGCCTACAATGCAAATCCAAAGATAAACAGATCTTCGCCACTATTATCAAACATCATTTGAAAGTAAGACGTTCATGCATTTTTCGTTCTGAACTTCCGTGTCCTCGAAGGATACTGCGATAATCAGTTGAAATGCTAAATATCAACGATTTGTTTAAAAAACAACCTTTCAAATACTGTTTATTTTTTAAGAATTACTATAATGTTGTTTGTAGTAGGTTTAACAAACAGCATTAACGTCAGTTCATTTATGACAGAATATTCTTCATTCATATTCTAAGTGCAGAAGATCAGCTGTTTAACACGTTCTCCATTTTTTTCGCATCTCTTCCATTCCAGCGGGACACATTCTTCCGGCTGTACTCGTACTACTGTCAGAACATTCCGCGCTCCGAACGGCTCCGGGAGACCCTGGTCGACACGCATCTGTTCCTGCAGGAATGCCAGAAGAAACTCGGCCACAAGCTCCCGCTGGCCGCCTACCTGCTCAAACCAGTACAAAGGATCACCAAGTATCAGCTTCTCTTAAAAGACCTGCTAAAGTAACGTTTTTCGTATTTCTTTCAGACCTTTTTTTACCTCTTGAAATCGCTTTCCCTCCGCAGACATGGATGGTTTCACAATTCGCTAATATTTGCATATGTTTCTTTTTATGTCGTTTATGTTTATGTGTTTTTTTTCCTCCCGCGCCATTTTCTTCCGGTGAATGTTGGATTGTCCGTGAAATCGAAATATCCTATCTGAAAACTATCTAGATTCAGTGACACCGGAACGTGTTCCCGGGAGCTGCAGAAGGCGTTGGACTGCATGCTGGTGGTGCTCAAGTGCGTCAACGATTCGATGCATCAGATTGCAATAACCGGTTTTCCCGTAAGTAGAGCAGTGTTTCAGCGTGCAGCAATGTGTCCACGCAACGGCTTTCGCTTATCACTTGTCCCCGCCCCCCTCCCCCCTGCCATTTTCCCCGATCAACGCAAATCGATGAACCCTGCCGCCGATGATGACCGGAACTGGCCTTCATCAGCCGAACTACCATAAACATTTCATTTGCATATACATCGCGTTTATCACCACGCACTTACTTAGTCGCCGAGTTGCATTTAGTCGGGGGTTGGATTAAGGAGTGATGGAGTAATGCAAAATGAAAAGTTGCTCCTTTCCTCCTTAATCCAAAGTAGTAGGGTCATTAGCACTGCCAAAATGATCATCGACACCGGGGTAAGTTGCAAAACCAAAAAGCAAATTTCTCTTTTCCCGTCTCCGTAGGCCGACCTGTCCCAGCAGGGTGAACTTCTACTGCAGGACTCGTTCCAACTGTGGACCGAAAGCAAGAAAGATCTCCGATTGCGGCTGAAAACCCAACATCGGCACATATTCCTCTACCAGAAAGCGGTGTTGTTCTGCAAGCAAGGCTCGAAAACCGGCCACAACAAGAGTACCTACCAGTTCAAACACTGGCTGCAGGTTTGATGCCCCCCACAACTGCCGCCAGTCGGTGCATTTCCTGACTAATGGATGAGTTTTGGCTCGGTTTTTTTGTTTTTCAAATTGTTTTCAGATGTCGCAAATCGGTCTAACGGAATCGGTACGGGGTGACCCGCGGAGGTTCGAAGTGTGGCTCCAAGGTCGACAGGAGGTGCACACGATTCAGGCCAACACGGTCGAGATCAAGAACAAGTGGGTGGCGGAAATCAAACGGGTGCTGCTCAACCAGCTCGAGGAGCTCAAGGGCGAGAAGATCAAACAGTACGGACTGAATCACAAGTGAGTAAAGTTTAGTAGTCTTCATTCATTATGTTCTTAGAATTATGTAAGTGTGGTTATAAGAAAATTTTGATTTCAATATATAAACTATACTCAATTTGTTTTTCGCTTAGCTGGAAACACGTGTAGATATTTTTCAGTTATAAAATACGTGACTTTTAGATGAATATCACATAGATAAGGAAATTCTACCTGCTTAATCACCTACATTTCACTGGACACATAAGATTCACTTGATTTTGCAAATCATTTTCCGCTTCCTGAATCACATGAAAATTAAGTGAATTTCTAGTTTATATTTTCCTCTGGTTATGTGAATTTTTTTTTATTGTTTTAGTTGCAGATTTCATGCGTTTCTCGACAACTTCATGAAAATGACGTATCTGATTTTGTAAACAAAGATTCAAACGTCAAATTCTAGAAACCCTTTGCGCTTTTGCACTTAATACTGGGACCACCAACACCAACAATAATATTTTCCTAACGTGATGGTGATGCTAGCTTCCAGGGGGGGTTAAAATTTTTGCGAAAAAAAATTGTGAGGATAGCTCAAGGGGTGGATCACTCAGCACACTTTTCTCCTATGCTATTTTCTTCTGTGAATGTGTCTACAAGCGTTGCAATTTTCTGCAAGTTCCCGTAATGTGCCGATGTGTTGACAGATCAAATTGTTATTTCTCGAGTACTTTTTCAAATAGACGTATCTGATTTTGTAAACAAAGAGGGGAAGTAAAATTCAAACGTTAAATTCTTGACCCCCTTAGCACTTTAATGCAAACTAGGGCCACCAACACAAGGAATAACATATTCCAAACATGATGATGATGCTACTTTCCATGGGGGTGCTAAGAGTTTTTAGAAATTTACGTTTGAATCTTACTTCCCCTCTTTGTTTACAAAATCAGATACGTCTGTTTGAAAAAGTACTCGAGATTTTCTGCTGAGTCTGCAAATCGTACAGTGCCAATTGGCAAGGTTGCTTGTTTCTTATTTTTATAAGCTCAACTGTCCAAAAGTGTTCCTCAGTGTGCCACACATATGGTATATAGACACTGTATATAGACCGGACAACGCAAAATCATACACACTTAGAATATTTTACAGTATTCGGTAATTTTTTACCGAACTTTCAACAGCTGAACGTTCGGTAATCCGATTTACTGGATTTCGGTGAAATTTTACAGTATTCCGGTAAAAAAATTACCGGAACTTGTCAAATTTTACCGAATTCTGTTAAATCGGATTACCGAACTGTTCAGTTGCTGAAAGTTCGGTAAAAAATTACCGAACACTGCAAAATTTTCTAAGTGTGTACAATCTGCCAATCCTGAAAAATGTAATAAATTTGAGCAATTGATCTGGCACCACTTGTATTTGTACAAACTTGAAGTAAACAGCGCAATAGGCAAAAAAAGATTCGGTTTCGATGTTGGTGGTTTGTTTTAATTCCGTTTGAAGATATTCATTAAAAAGCATAGCGAAAGGTGCCGTGTAAAAAATGAATTGTTTGGAGCGAAATTGTGGCAATAACTCGCGATGTGAAGTGAATTCTGTGGGTTTGTTCCGGTTTCCAAAGAAAGATAATATAAGGCAATAAATAATACACCGAAAATACTTGCATTTACTAAATATGGAAGTAGAAAATCCCTTATTTGTTCATAATTGTTTTTTGTCAAAATAATACTTTGATCACAATACTTGTTTTTTTTTTAAATGAATCAAAAGTTGACAGCTGCATATTTTGACAGGTCGTTTGGCTGCATAAGACAATTGTTGTCCGGGCTATATACAGTGTCTATATTGCAAATCGGTTGAAGTGGCATCCCGAATAAAAAAATATCATAGATTTACAATTGAATTTATTGTAACCATACAATAGAATAAATAGCATTGTTCGCAACGATAAGATGACAATAGGAGTTATTGTTACCACAATAGAATCTAATGTAAACTGAGACATCGACAATAGAAAAGGAGCGTTGTTATGTATCTTAACCCTCCAATACCCAGATCTTTAATTTACACGAAAAAACTAGATTACATGAGTTTTGTGATAAGAAATCAGGAAAACATATTAATAGTTCATAGAAGTAACATACTTTTTATTAGATACCAAAAATATAAGACCGCCTTAAGGCGGGGTTGGGCAGCTGAGTAAAAAAAAACATTTTGTCAAAACTGTTCGTACTATGCATCTCTTATGCTGAAAAGCGTAAACATAGTTTTGTTTTGCATGTAGGCACAAATGTATGCCGCATTTGCGACATTCGATTTTGCGTTTCCTTCTGATATTGGCATTTCCTTTTTTCTGAACGAGGTAGAACTTCTGGGAAGTGATCGAATTCGTCATATCTTGTAAAAGCAGATGGAAGATAGTCCTGCATTGGATTTCTTTTCCATAGTGATCATTCGTGGTTGACCAGCCTCACCAACTGGAACACTACCGTATGATGATGCCATTTTAATCACTTGGTTAACATTCCAAACCGTCAATGAAATTGTTACTTCATGAGCTGTTCCAAAATATTCCGCCAAAAAGCCGCGGTCAGTAAGTCTCAGGTAGATAGCTTACTGTTGGAGATTCTGTTGTTGCGAATATTTCCTAGAGAAAATATACCTATAATAGAATTAATTTTCCGTTTGAGCTATTATTACGTTTTCAACATTAAAACACAGACCTCTGGAGCGTAGGTGAACCAGCAATGGTAGTGATGTGTAGAAATGATCGAAATACATTATGTGATTTTTGAAATCCAGAAGTATTTGGATAGCCACACCACTATATTTGCTGCTACCCCCTTATCAGGAGTTTTCGGTAACACCAAGTTGTCACCAGCTCCACAGAATACCTCAAAACGATACGAAAATCCATACGAATCTGACAAAACAAAAAGCTTAAAACCCAATTTGTGGGATTTGTTTGCCAAGTACTGTAGAATAAGTACCTGAATCTTGATGGCACACATCTGCTCATCTTTGCAAAGATGTTGAGAACCGATTTAAATTTATCATTGAAATGTTCAAGGTCGGGTCTGATTTTGTATAATCCTCTGAAGTCTTAACAGGGATGGTGCCAGTGTCGTTAAACTGTAGCTGTCTACGAATTGCATCGAATCTGTTCGTGTCATTGTGTTTCGAATGGGCAGTAATGCATAATCACTCCAATAGGATCTCACACTTGGGAATCAGTTAGCAGATATGTAAATAAGATTTCAAAAACCTTTGCTATTTCCAAAGCTGTTGTAGAAAAGTTGGCCATGATTTTTTTTTGCTTCGCTTAAAGGTTGGCCAGAGCTGCTATGTGCTCGTGGATACTATCGAGAAAGTATGAGAAGCATTTGAACGGTGTCCAATTCTTTACTATCCAGTTCTTTAAACTATTCCAGGTCGGGTTAATCAAAAAGGAGTTCTGATTCCGGAACGTCCAGATTTCCTTTACGCCACTTGATGTTCTTAAATACTGTAGACTTGTGATCGATTTCGTGAACAGCTCCAGTGAATGTTCCAGTTCCTACGATTGGGCTCGACTAACCTTTACTGATCCTGGAATCCTTAGTGATGGCCTTACTCGTTTTTCTTTTGTTGGGGTGGTGATGTAAACAATTATTTCACTTCAGAGTCGTCACCACTATCAGCGAACTCGTCTTCCTGCGATTCAAGCGCCTCCTTGGCCAGCCGGTCGTTCAACAGGGACTCTCTTAATGGTGTTTTCATTGTGAGACGCAAAACCAAAACCTATAATACATTTCAAAAACCGGTCAGATGACATTTTTTTGAAAAAAACATTATTTACTGCCAAAAGGATTTTTAGTTCGCTCAAATGCCCAACTCCGCCTAAAGGCGGCTTACATTTTTCTCCAAAATGCAATATATTAAAACAAATTTCACAACAAAACTTTATGCCTAATGCAAAGTAGTACATTTAAACAACTTAGATATGAATTTTATCTCCTTTGAAACCTAACCTAACTGTGATAATTTTCCGATTGCTTTACAGTATCGAACACAAATAGTTTTTTTCCGTGTTTTCCTCGACTTTTGAAGTTTTGACGTGAAATCCATCTAGCAGGTCACTGTTTACAAATAAACAATGTGTGTGTATGATATGTTAGCATATTTTTAGGAGATGTAGGTGTGATAAGTATCATGTAAAAAGCTGTTGATAATTTAAAAGACATTTTGCCGAAGGCCGTCTAAAGGTGGGGTTGGGAAGTAGAGGGTTAACTATAGAAAAAGACATTATTTTCCGACAAATTTGAAACAATTACTATTAATTGTATTGTTTCACAATTGTTGAAAATCCACGTATATGGAATGAATTGTAGATCTATTGTAATGACAGTATGCATTTTTCATGAAAAATCAGATTTTAATGTTATTTTATATTTTTGTATTGTAATTGTAAGGTTATTTTTATCCGGGAATGTAAATCAGTTATGATGACAGCCGTTCTTCTATTCTATTTTAGAAAAATGCTGTTCTCGAATAATTTCATCCAAAATAAAATAAAACTTCATGTTCACGGTATACTCAATTCCAATTGAATATTTAACCGATGGCAGTCAACCGGATCTCTCTTTCTGAGGATGTGTTCCAATTGCTGAGTTTACACTCAAACTTGAGATTCCGACAGTAATTTAGAATGTTCGAAAATCCCTCTGTTAATGATCGGCCAATTTTCGAGAAATTGTTTTTCTAAACTCCAGTCCTGGAAACTGGACACTAAAGTAATAGGGCAAATGCACTTGTTTTGGTCATGCGCCTATTTCAACCATGTTTTGGAGATAGTTTGCGTTTTTCATTAGACCAACCGCATCAATAGGTCAATATCTGTAAATTGTTGCCCTGTTTGAGAACTCGACACCGCACCGGTGGTTGGTAACAGGGTTGGAAAAATGACACTTTGCTCTTGTTATCCGTAAGTACTATTTGCAAGAAAGGAAAAACCGTTATTTTCACGCAGGACAAATGCGAAGTTTGTGTGTTCGGTGCAGCCGAACGGACGATATACATCCACAACGGAACAACCGGCCGATGGGTTCACCAAGCCAATGACCGTTCAGAAGCAGCAGAAGTTTTGGAAGCTAATAGGCGTCGCAGATTAGAGAGGGATATTGCGATTATTGGAGCACAGTAATCTGCGTCGCTATGCAATTGTTATTAGTTGTTAAGTTCTGAATAAATTTTTATGCTGTTGCTAACATTCAACCAAGCTAGAAGATTAAGTAATATGCTATGCAACAGGCGCGAATTGATAAGGACACTAGAGTTTTGATTATTCACAAGTACTACGAGGGACTGTCTTGTAGACATATTGCTCAAATTGTGAAAACATCGAAGACTGGAGTGCACAAAATCATCAAAGAGTTTGGAGAGGAGCATTCTGTGGACGATCTGCCAAGATCCAGAACCAGAAGCGGCTCTGTCTACCCGCAATAGGAGAAAAAATGTGTTGAGCTTCTGTTGTCTGAAAAATCGAACTCAATCCGACAGGTTGCTACTCGGTTAATGCCACATCAGCTGTATTTACACAAAGAACCAACAGATGATGTTTGGGAGTAACATACATCCTCAATGTGTAAAAACTGGTGACACATTATGAAGCAATATCGGCGCCGGCCCTATCCGAATGCTGGTCAAGTAGGGAATGGGAAGGAACGCATTGACGTGATACTGGCTTTGAAGGAAGCCGAGAAATCCTCTGCACTTTCACGAGAAATCACTGAGATGTTAGATAGTTGGAAAAGGGTTAGCAGCAGGGCTCGTTTTGGTTAACGATACGCTGAAAGTCTGTAAATAGAAGTATCCGCCAAAAGCATGGGACCGCTCCAGCAAGCAACAGAACAACGAATAGTCCGGCATGACCTATTTACCGTTACCTCCTCAATAATTTCGATACTATGGTACGTTTTCGTTTTTTTCTGAGCGGCGACTTGCCTCCATTTCGGTGTATATCCTTCAAATAAAGATAAGACACCCCTCCGATTGGTGGCCCATCATAGCATTAGTAAATTGTATTGATTCTACGCTCATTAATTTAGTACCAACCGGGGGAGACTTGGTCCTATACCAAATGGTTTCCTTATCTCCAATCCGTTCAACTACTCGCAATATTTTATTTGGGTGGAATATTACAATTTGAGATAATTCTAAGTAGTCGGTTTACCAAAATTTGGCAGATCGATTGGTGGGAACTCACCGAACTCAATCCGACAGGTTGCCAAGAGCCAAAACGGAGCGCGGAATAGCTGGAACGCGTCAAAGAGCGATGCCTGAAGCTTGATGAAAGGTTAAGGAAGCATCCCAATCGTTGCATTTTGATGGCTGATGAAACATATTGCCGGACCGGACCGGTCCTACCGCTAACGCTGAACACAACGTCCCCCGACTGTTCTTGCATCCGCTCAATACGCTTCTGCTACGCTGGATCTGATGAAGGAGCACGGTTACAATTTTGTGCAAAAAGAAAATAATCCACCAAAATGTCCTGCATTGCATCCGATCGAGCGCTGCTGGGCAATAGTCACGCGGCACCTCCGAGAGGATGGCAGAGAGGCACAATCTGTCAATGAGTTCAAAAAATGTGATTATCTGCTAGCCGAAAGGTATCGCCGGGGAAGGGTAAATGCATCAGTGATGCATCAAAAAATGCATCAGTTTCATTTCTAGCAGAATTTTATTTAACCGCCTTACCGAAAGATGGCTGCCAACTAGATCACACTTATTTCGCTTGTGGTTGCCCCAACCAGCTGGCAACAAATTCCACTGGTTTGGTTACCCGACTCCCCATCACACGACTGCATTACCAATGGCTGCCTAGCAACACGGTTGGCAAAGGCGATAGAGCCATCAGTTAATGGTTGCTCGCGGGTACTTGTCACTGCCGGCTGGTTCGTTGCCCATTATTCATGAACAGCTGCCCGCCTGCCGATCGAATGAAGCATTTTGCGAAGCACCTTATCTCGCTCACTGCTGCATATGAGATCTCCCCTACTTACATTTTGAAGTCTGTGCTAGGAAATAGTTCGCATTTTGTAAATTTGTTTGCAAAACGAAGTTATAATACATCACCTGATGTTTGCGATATTTTCAATAATTTACTGTTGAAGTTGTCAATATTGCAATCGACGATCGATTGGGGCAAACATTTTGAATTTTGTTGGAGAAACGACTGATATATTAACGCCAAAAACCTAACCGCTGGTCATGACGGTCGCAATAGGTTTTTTTTTAACTGTACCCCAGTGTAGAAAACACAAACGTAGTCTTACGAAAAATGGGAAATCGACAAAGATGTTTCATTAGGGCCTAATTGACAAACGTAAACAATGGTTTCTTCCGTAAATTTCTCGTGGCTCAAAGGCGACGCATGTAAGCCTCCAATTCTATCAGATAGGTGAATTCTTCCTCTTCGAAATGACCGTCGTGGATTGATTGGGCGAGTTTTTGATAACGAGAAATTCGCGGAAAAAGCGATTTTTTGCGTTTATCAGTTAGGCCCTAATGGAAAATCTTTATCTCAATAATGTTTCGCCATTGTTGCTCGTTCGCTCGAGTTCTATATTCTAGCGAGTCAAAACCAACACTGAATACTGAAAATATGTATTTCGGTCACCCTATTGGCAAAAAAATGCAGGTCCAATATTTTTGGATGAGGAACAAAACTTCCAATTAAAGCCTGTCAACGTTACATTTCGTACATTTTTCTTTCAGTGTAGATTTTGAATTATTTCACGGATCGCTGAAACGTTTCACTTATATGACAGCTGAAACTTTTCACTTTATTTCCTGGTACAGCAAACTGTTTACATTCTTGAAACATTCAGTAAAACGGCGTCGCATCAAGTGGAAGTTCGCAAACGCATTTTGTACGAATGGCAGCAAAATCCGAATTTATTGATACGCGATCATGCCAAGAAACTAAAACTACCAAAAAGTGTTTTGTGTTTGTAAACCATTTGACCAACGCATAACTGTATATCGGAAAGTTGGAAGTGGAACAAATCATGCTTCCGACAAATTGACAAGAAGATGGTAGCCATTATTGAGCAAAATGCCAGTCTTTCTGTGCTAAGTTGGAAAGTCAAAATCAAACGTACAAACAGTGAAGCAAAGGCAAGGACGGAAGGCGTATAAAGTTACTAGGGTATTGCTTAGTTGTGGGATCCTACCAGTCTAACGGCTCCAGTCATCGCTTGGGCGAAGATGCAGCAATTAAGGGATGGGAGGCTACTCATGGGAAGATCCGTTATCGGAGGACTCAGTGAATCGATGGACGGAATTCTATAAGCAGCTACCGGCGCTCTTCAACGTTAGGGATGCAACGACACGCTCGAGAACGCTCGTTCGATTAGGCGCATTAAGGGGAAGCTATAGGCAGTCTCGTTATAGGCTAGTCTGAAGAAGACCACGCCCGCAAGGTTGGAACTATGTGGGGCTCTAGTTGCTGGAAAACCTACTGTGGAACAACTAACGTCTTGAAGATGGAGGAGATCGAACCTTGGTTCTGGTTAGATTATACGGTTGTACTATCAAAACTACCATCATACGTTTGGCCTCCATTCGTCGTTAAGCGAGTCTCATAGGAGTCAGGAGCATACGAAGGAACGTCGGTGGAATCGCCTGTTTCCAAAGCAACCAACCCCCTGGTCCCGGTGTCCCAACCTCCTGGTCAACTCCCACTCGTGCAGTCGTTGTCACTGCTGTAGACTATTGCGGCCCAGTCTACCTCAAACCCGTATAGCCCAGAAAGTGTACATCGGCGTGTTCATGTGCTTCAACACCAAAGCTGTCCACCTCGAGCTGAAAGGGGATTTTACCACTGCTGCTTTACAGGCTGCCTTGTGACGTTTTTATGTCGTCGAGGCCCGAACCCGTTGCTGGCAGCTGGTTTGTTTACACTTCTATAGAGAACAACTGGTGCAAGTTTGATCAAAGTAGTCGATCTCGTTCAGAAATATATCGTCAAATGGAACTCACTGCACTGCACTTCACTGCAAAAAGTCGTGCTAAGGAGCTTTACACCAATTTTTTGCAAACATTTTCTTGTATCATAATGGACGACGAAACATGCGTACTCGAAGACTTTAAACAGCTTCCGGGTCTGACTTTTTATCTCGCAATGCAAAGGAACGCCGTTGCCGAGCATTTCCGGACAAAGAAGCTTCTTCAATATGGCTTCAATATGGCGATTGCAAGAAATCACAGTTTTGCCAAAAAGCCTATTTGTCTTAGCAATGGCTACTATAAAACTATCTGGTCGCTTGGTTGCTTTCCTCAATGCCAATTAGCCGTTTAATGCATTTACTTGAAGCAAAATGGTTTTAAAATGCTTTTTCAACTGACCATAATAAGATAATATGAATGAGTCCTAAAACGGCATTTCAAAACAGCATTTTATTAGTTTACAAAGTTAAAATAAAACCTTTGATAGGAGTGAAAGGAATTTTAGAAGTCAAGGTTTTAAGATCGTTGTAAAGAAGCTGTGTAGTTTCTAATAAACCTGATTAAAATTTGAAACCTATTGGCATCTCTTGCTGCTATAATAAAACCGAATTGATTTCTAGTGGCTTTCTTAAAACTTTAGTAAAACTTATTAAAGCTGGATGGTTTTGGCAATGTTACTTGGGAGGTGTCCAAATTCCCGAAGAGGTAGTTGATTTGCCAGGCCACATGTAGTTGTGGTCAAAAATATCAAAGTTTCGTCTCTACCGGCACTACCAATAGGGATGTGTACGATAAAGAATGGTTGCGAAAGCGGTTGCTACCACAGGGTGGCCACAGACTCGAAAAAAAATTGGGAAATGCGGGAAAAATGCGGGAATCCAAAATTTTCGGGAAATATGCTGGAAAAAGTCGTGAATTTCAAAATCCATCGGGAATTTTTGTCATATGGAAGGAACCATACTCACACCCTTTTCAAACGATTCGAGTAGCGTTTTTGTCATATACTCGGTCCTACGATCTGATTAACGGAATGAAACAGTATTTAACATTGGCAAGTGGACCATTTTCTGCTGGCTCTGTTAAGCCTATTCAAAAATGCACCGCTTAGAAAATCTGGCTGGTTTCGCTCATGACTTACTTTTGTTTTTATTTTACTCGACTGGAACTCCTTAGGTGACCCTTTTGACTGAAGCATCGCTATTGTATGCAATACTGTAAATTTCAGTGCATAGGTTAACTTTGCAAGTTTTTTACAATATTTTTTTAGTTTTATATGCTATGCTTTTATAAAATACCACAAAATCTCACTTCATTTGTATAATAGGCAAATATTTGTCACTGCAGTGGACAGAAACCTTTTGTGCTAGTCACCTTACAGCAAAAACAAAGACACCAAATGCATCAGACATTTTTTATAAACAAATGCTTTTCAAAACAATGAGCTGTGCATTTTTCAACCCCTGTTAAACAGACTAAATCCGGAAAAAAAATGCGAAATGGGTGAATCTGCTTTTGTAAACAAACATTTGAATCGACGCTTCTTAGCGAATAAAAGCTCAATGTGAAAAATTAAGACCTCATTAAGTGGCTAGCAGAATCTTAGTTTAAGAAACTGAGCTTTTATTCGTGAGAAAACGTCCATTTAAATGTAAAAGCAGATTCGCCCATTTAACAAATTTCTCCGGAAATATAAAATGTCGAGCAGTTGATGCATGACAAATTTTGTCATCATATCTGCAGCAATGGTCGAGTCGTTTCCCAGAACGCAATGTCAATGGCTTCGTTTCTTTTTGACGATTTAAAATTTGTTAAATCTTAAATTGAGAGAGATTTGACGGAAAGAAATCTTCTGCCAGCCCTTAATATGGAAATCGAGTTTGTCACTAATTCGGAAATTAAGAAAGCGAGAGAATTGGCAAAAATTTCCGACAAATGCGTTTTGGCATTCCGCAACGACTGTCGTTCTTTTTACTATGCTTTTCTGAAGTAGTTACTCAACAAATCTCCATTAAAGTGAAAAGGGAGAGAGTCCTTTCCCCATAAGAACTATACTGCCGTGAAACGCATATCAGTCCCATATGAATAGGAAATCAAGCAAAGATGGGACTAATATGCGTTTCACGGCAGTATAGGTTAGGTTAATTATCACTTCACGTTTTTGAGATTAAAAATCTCAAAACAAAACAAACGAAACGATTCTTGAAAATTTTACGCCTGCAGTCCTACTAGAATTTAAGGTTTATGCTCAGAAAACTTCGAAGTGATCGAGACTTGACGGGATGTCCTTATCGCGTGGTCATCTCCTGTTATAACTCGCATCAAGGACAACGCTAAAAAGCGTCTGGAGCTGAGTCAGACACTGTTCGTAGATAAAGACTCAGCGCTGCAGTTGCTCACAAAGTCAAAGAACTGGTTGGTCATTCCAAGAAGGAGCTGCCAAATTTGACAACATTTGTTGAAAAGTTGCTCATCCTGTAGCACGAAAATTATATTAACTCATTTTCCCAGTCGGGAAAATTAGGCAAAAATGCGGGAAAAATTCGGGAAAAATGCGGGAATTTTTAAATTAAGATTGTGTGGCCACCCTGTAGTCTAGCTCCATATCAGTCAATCCACCAAAGTGTCCAGAACTTCGCCCAATAGAGAAGTAGTGGGCTCTAGTTAAGCGGAAACTCTTCTTTTGTTGAATTATGTGTAAATTTATTTTGCTGCTATTATCTCGGTATCCGAAATTTACCGTGGACAGGCTTTGTTCTGAAATTCTGAGAGTTGGTTTATCTTTTTTCTATGGAGTTGCTGTATATACATTCTCCTACATTGTCTCCCTCTTCCTCTCCTCAGACCTCTGCGGCACACGGCTTCCTGGGACCTGCCGCCGTCGATGCACGGAACCCCGAATCGTACGCTCAGCTGCGACCAACAGCAACCGCCCCCGGGTGGCGGCATTACCAGCATTCAGCACCATCCAATCATCGGCCACCAGCAGGACGTCATCACTCGTATACCGCACCTGAACGAGGACAGCATGATGAGCGCGACGGGCATTTCCTCGTCCTCGTCCGAGCACGACAATCAGGAAACGAACGCCTGGAGCTCGGACTACTCGAACAGCGAGGACGAATTCACGCACGGAGAGGATGGCGTGCTGCCGGTAGGAACTGGATTTTGTGAATTTGGGGAGTGTAATAAATTATGTTTCAATTTTAGGGTCACAAATTCGTATCGCTGGCAGACTATTGTGCAATGGGAAACTCGGAGGTTTCGATGAAGGAAGGTGATATTGTGGAACTGCTCAAGATCGGATGTGCCGGCTGGTGGTTTGTGAAAGTTATCGGTAGGTCTGAATTTGACGATCCCAGCGAAAGGATACTCAACACGATCTCTTTCGAAATTATAGGAAATAGTCTCGAAGGATGGGCCCCGGCAGCATACCTGGAGCCCATCAACCGAAAGTCGTCCCGACTTCGTGGTGCTCGCAGCCAGGATAAACTGAACGAACATTAAAGATTAGTTCAAGGATGGTAAATTCCGCTTAAGAGAGAACGTTGGATTATTGCATGTGTATTTATTAGAGAAGGATCAATTTCATCCCATCCAAATAGTGAACAATTTCGTCATCGTCGTTGTCGTCTTCGTCGTCGTAACTTAAATATCATCGCACCTTCACCGGCTCATCATATCACACAGAATTAAACCAAATCTAGAGACTCTCTGTTTGAACTAGCCAAAATATACACAACTGACAGCATACCTGCATATAGAATCTAAGGAGTGACAGTTGGTGGATAATAGAGAAATCATTGCCGTCGTGTGTTAGATTTAAATGTAAAACGCTGGCGTGTAGAATAGAGATGAGATCGAGTAAACTGGAAAACTTACAAAAATTAGATCAAATGTCAGTGTGCCTCTTAAGAAGCATTTTCCACTTTCCTAGCACCGTCTGTTTTTTGCAATCGATTTTCCACTTGTTCCCCATTCTAAAACTCGTCCACCATGATGTTTACGCTTGTTGCATACACACTAATCCAGCTTCTCCCCTTATATTGAGCATCTTTAATGTTTGAAGTAGAGTAAACCAAAGCATATAAGAAAAGATTATCTCACAGAAAATAGAAAAAAAAAACTGAACAAATGTCGATGGTATGGAACAAAATCAATTAGCTCTCAATAAGTATTGTTTCACGCGAACGCCACAATACGAAGCCAGCCAATGATATAGATCAAGCAGAACAACAACAACAAAAAACGGAAACAATAATCAGAATCACCAACGCTGCATTGCCTAGGCAGGTGCAACCCTCCCCCTTGATTTAACCCGCGTCTCATAGATTTTAATTTATTTATTTATTCGATAGACTTGTTGTTTTTTTTCGTTGTTTGTTTCGAATTGTGACTGCAGTTAACTAATTTTTGTTCTTGTTTCACCTCTGGTTAACACTCACACACAGACAGACACACCTTAGAGGAGATCTTGTTGGAGTTTATTTTCCTATCTGAGTTCAGTTGTACCTTATTTACCTCTTTCCTTTTCCTTCACGACCCGGCGGCCCAATATCGCCGGGCCTTACATTGTGAAGCGAAAAGGAAACTGTGGGTGAAGTCTCGCGAATGTTTCCCCTTCGGTTAGTAGTAGATCCCCCCCTCCCATTTTTAGGCTGTTCCTCAGATAGCCAGAAAAGTAGTATGTATAACATTTGAGAAACCATGTATATGTACCACCTAGTTTACCGAAACGTGTCGGACCGTCCGGATCGACAGTTTTGAATACTGGTCTTACTTTTATATAAAACAAAAAAAAGAAAGGAAAATTAGAACATTTTGAGAGGGAAAATTTGTACTTTTTTTTTACTGTGTACCATTAATTGTTAGCTTTTAGATTCTACAGACATTATACAACACTGCGTATTAGCCTGCATTAGGCAAAATGGAAATTGTTTAAACAATGGCAAATTTTTGCAGCAGATCAATTAGTAAGGTAAACTAGTTAATCGGGTAAAGGCTCGAGTACTGTTTCAGTACACACATACACACACATTTACACGTGAATCAAAAAAAAAGTGTTGAAAGAAAAAACGTAACGAGCGGCAATATTGTATTGGAATGAAAAACATTATTACATACATTATACAAAACAAAACAGAAATAATCATTTGCTTGTATAGAGACGGTCGAAGAAAAACATTGAAATTGAAATCAGCTGGTTAATCAAATTAACAATAAAAACTACGAGAACAATGTTTGTTCC
The DNA here is from genome assembly GCA_034211315.2 of Aedes japonicus. Classification (NCBI taxonomy): domain Eukaryota; kingdom Metazoa; phylum Arthropoda; class Insecta; order Diptera; family Culicidae; genus Aedes; species Aedes japonicus. The sequence goes on along the minus strand of JASCZW010007508.1, from coordinate 44,604 downwards.
ATTAAAATTTACGAATCAAGACAATTAAAGACATTAACGATGACAAGTTCCCATATACTAACCAAAATTTCACAGCTTTACATTGTTAGCTCTCTGATAGTCACTCCACTCCACTCCGCTTCACTACACTTCAAACTCTCCTCTCGACGGTTTGTCTCTGAGTTTACTCTCAGTGCTCAGCACTCATTTCTCATTGTTAAAATATTGCTAATTTTTGTAATAAAGTTCAAATCCTAAAATCACTTTTCCACAGCCTTGGTTAAAACACCAGACCGTTTTGCATGAGAGCCGAACTTGACTGCAAACACACCACCATGTGGCAGCAATTCACCACTTTAGTATCGTGCTCAACAAGCTCGTATTATGGTTTCAGTTGAAAACCTAATTTTTCGACTAGCGACAATCGATATTACTCTTGTTCTGTACGTCATACCTAATTTCGGAAGTAGTGCGCTGTACAGCGCATCTGATGCGCTATACAGCGCACTACTTCCGACATAGTGTATAACGTACAGAACGAGAGTAAAATCGATTGTCGCTAGTCGATAAATTCGGTTTTCAACTAAAAGCATAATATTTTGCCTTTGACACCGTGTTTGATTTGTGGGAAAATATCCGAACCGAATGGTTCAGCCGATCACAAGAAAGCTCTCAACATACACCCAGTATGACACTGGTTGCCGGCAGCACTCAGTTCTAAGCACTAAGTGCTCAGTGCTTAGCACTCAGTGCTCAGTACGCAGTGCTAAGCACACAGTGCTAAGTGCTCAGTGCTCAGTACTCAGTACTCAGCACTCAGCACTCAATGCTCAGTCCTCAGTGCTCAGCACTCAGTGTTCTGAGCACTAAGTTCAGGGCACTGAATATTGCAATACTGTTGATGTTTGTAATAGTCCAAAACCTGAAAGCAATGTCTTTCATTGTTATAAGCTACAATCCAAACCCAGAGATAAACTGATCTTTGTCTCTATTTTTTAATTTCATTTGAAAATCAGATTTCCCCGAATCACTCGTTCTGTTGAACTTCCGTGGTCTCGAAGGATGCTTCCAACGGACAGCACATAAATACCATGAGTCATTTCCTACGGTGGTTTGAATGCTGCGGTGAGACCATATCAACTTTGGCAACACGCCGAATCGCTCTTCTTTGTGGACTCTCGTATTTCGTAACGGACCATGATTCAAATTGACATATTTCCCACGGACTAGCTTCTTCATTGAAGGTTTTACTACCAAAACTACTCCTAGCGCGTGCGGAGAGTCTTCTGCATAAAGGTAGGTCCATTTCCGAAGAGTCACAAAGGGACACTGTGGAGTGGATAATTCGCACCTTGATGAGCTCGGAGGCTTTCTCGTGATTTTCTCTCAGCTCCCATTTTGCCACGGTGTTGAGCCCATTAGTTTTATCAGAGATTTTTTCATCTGTTTATTCAAAGGTTCTACTAAGCTTCAGGAACTTAACCGTATATGTGAGGGGAAGGAAAATTTGACTACTAGAAACTTCTGGCAAGACAGGAAAACTGGGAAGATCATTTAGAGAGTCTCGCCAATGCGACGTGACTTTTGCCGTTTCACCAATCGACAAAATTTACGTCAACTCTCTTTTAGTAATCCCCTTTGTCTAGCTACCCAAAGACCCAATCATATTCAAGGATTTCTCAAGGAAAAAAATATCTCCACCGAAGATTCTCGTCCATTCCATGGTGCTACGGATCACAATGTCATTTATTATAATGTGCTTTGCTTCCACCAACAACGTTAAACATCTAAAAAGATATTGCATGGAACCGATTGCTGCTATTTCTGATCCTTTCAAGTCACTTTGCTCACTTGAACCAGCAAGGATTATGCTTCGATCTTCTTTTTTTTTCGGAAAAAATTGACCATCACCGTATTTGTTCATTTCCAACTTTTTACTTGATATTGTTTTTTTTTAATTTCCGTAATATTAATCCGCTGACTCTGTGTCTTTGATACCATTTTTCGCTAAAAAATACTAAATTTTTTGGGTCGTTCCCTAAATAGATAATTCCTTTTTTTTTAACTACTTCTTATAGTTTTGTCGTCGGTACGAAGTTAGAGTGTGTTATTCGTTTGCAGAAATGATTTACAAACTATTACATACGACTAAAAAGGGTGCAACGGAACAAATAGGAATCACTTTAGGCAGAAATCGTTCCTAATAGCACCCCGTTTTGTCTCGCTTTCCGATAATCAAGGTAGTTTGATGGTTGTTGGGATATTTTGTCGCTTACACGTACCTTAGGTGGCATGATAAAATAAATCACAAAACTCAAATGCGAAACGATAACTGACCTTACTTAAGTAGAAGGGGGAATTTGCGTCAAATGCAACATTACTTACAGACCCACCCGTGCCTTCCGTTGTGTCTTGAAGATACTGTCAATGTTGGCGAACACATCGTATGCACTTTGAGCGGCATCGACTCTGAAATGCAGACCCCGCAGGGCATAGTAATCGGCCAATGGTTTGGTTTGTTTATGGTAGGCCTCCAGACGCTTCACCAAAGCTGTGGCATTATCGTCGCTACGACGCATCAACGGCTCTCCGGTCACGTCGTCCGTCATTGCTAGCTTTGGTGGGGCAAACTCTTCGTGGTAGGATCGACCACTGGACTGGTGGATCAGACGACCAGTGATACGGCGCACCAGTAAGCTGTCGTCAATGCCAAACTCCACCACGGCGTCTAGTCCGGTTTTGCGCTTCTCCAGCAGATCGTCGAGCTTTTCAGCTTGCACCACCGTACGGGGAAATCCATCCAGCAGAAATCCATTCTTGCACTCCGGTTTGTCCAGATTGGAATCGATCATATCGACCACCAGATCGTCGGACACAAGCTTGCCCTCGTCCATGACCTTCTTCAGCTGGGCACCCAGCTTGGAACCGGCGGCGATTTCCGCACGCAGCATGTCACCAGTCGACAGGTGGCACACGCAGTACTTCTGCTTCAGGAGGGGAGCCTGCGGACGGAAGGAGTTGAGAATTAGGTTGAAAAAACATTATCGAATTCGTTTATTATCATAACGAGTATTTAGTGGAAGTATCGTTCTACTTCAAGTCAGTGTGATCCTCTAACTGATCCAATTCTGATGTCCGATCCAGTTTGGAACTGGATCAAAAACGAATTCCCTATTTGTTTAAGCTTCTGGGTTAGGTAAAATTGCTGATGTTCAATTATTAATGCATGAAGCATCTATTATGCGGATTTGATAAACAAAGGATTGTACTCAGTTATCATCGAGCAAGCTTACAATGGCTGGGTTCAACTGTCACTAACGAGTTACAATGTTTTTTAACGTAGGACTACGTTACCGCGTTACGCAAAAGTGAAAGGTTTTTGAACGCTTATACCTCTCGTTCGACTAAACAGAATGACTTCATTCATACGTCATTTGATCATAAAAACTCACCAATTTTTTGCATTGAAAAATGAAAGAAGTAGTTAAAACTTTTCAATTCATACAAATTTGCATATCAACAGGTCGAAAAATTCGTTTTCCCTAACACGGTCATAGGAAACGGGTAGCAAATGTCTACTTCTTCTTCTTCAAAATAACTTTGCTTTGTTGCCGGTGTCTGATTTTTCAATTGTGGCCCGTCCCCTATTATTAAATTTGCTTCGTTCTGCATTTTCGTGACTCTCTTCTTTCTTGGCTAATATATTGCCGCGGGCGAACGAGATTGGTTCAGTGTTCGCAAGCAGCTTCATGCTGCCGGTTCGAACGAGGCTTTGCTCTTCCGCCACAGTCCGTCTGGTTGTGGACTGGGGCTCAAAGCAATGCCGGATATTTAAAGGATCAATTCTCGGGTTTTTTTTTCATTAGGGCGAATCTAACATTTGAGAGATTCTCTCCGATCTCGGTCTCTTTCATTTATTCCAGCCAGGGCCCAGCAAGGTCATCGTCAATTGATAATTGCTAAGCGAAGATGAAGCTGTTGACCATCAATATCAAACGAAAATCAAGCTCTTTCTTTTCGAGCATATCCCATATCAACATCTATAGAACCACTTTCGATCTGTTTTCATGCTGCTGGTTTCCATGCTGTTGGATACGTGTCCAGTTCATTTTTAACAATTTTCACAATTAAATGAAGTTGCCATCGTATAGCAATGAAGTAGGTAGACTGAATCGAAAAATAGCTTCGGATGACTGCCATGATTTGATCTTTCAATTAATTGAAAGAAGAAAAGAACTGGTTCCGGTAACATTGTCCTCCGGGAATCTGCTACAAAGGGAAGGAAGTTTTAGTTTTCATGTGGGAACAGAAATGCATATAAAACATTCCAGACTCATTGTAAAGCATTGGCATATTCAGCAAAGTTTCTCAGTGCATAACAAATCGTCTTTTGATATTATCATATTAGTTACAAACCGTGCTGCAGAGGTGGCGCTGCAGTCTATCTTTGCCAAATGAAGCTCTAGAGAGTTACCGTCTTGGGAAAAGTTGTTTGGAATATAAAATGTAGTCATTTTACATTATCATATCAGTTCCAGATTTTACCGCAGAGATGGCGCTGCAGTCTATATTTGTCAAATTAAGCTCTGTAGAGTTGCCGTCTTAGGTAAAGTTATTAAAGAAGAAGACAGTCTCCTGCCGGCGAGATCCAGGAGCGCTTGAACAAACTTACAGATCTCTTTGATCAGTTCGACAAAGTGCAATCGGAAGTGGAAAAGCATTATCAAGCGCTCGAAGAAGTCAGCTCGATTTTCAATCATCGTTTGGAGTTCGAGGAAATGTATTACGCTGTGAAAGGACACTCGGCGAACATAACCCCCAAAGAAGCAGCGAAGCAACAATCGTCGAACCACCGTGTGATCTGAAGGATGCAATCATGTTGCTGATCGAGTCACAACAATTGCTGATGACGTCACAGGCTGCAGCCTCGTTGGCTGGCCATGTTGGATCCGTGAGCATTTCAAGGCCGATTGCTGACGCTCAAGCGTCCGGAGGCCAAGATCCGCTCGAGGTGCGCTTTTCACGCTACCAGTCTTCAACGGCAACCGAAAGCAATGGGCCTCCTTCAAGGACCTGTTCGAAAGCTGCATTTATTTGAGGAACATTAAGGATTCCGTGAAGCTGCAGTACATGCTCTCACACCTGGACGGAGAAGCCAAGAAGTTGGTTAGTGCGTTCACTATCACCGATGCCCATTACGCACAAGTTTGGGACAAACTAAACGAGTTCTACGATAAGAAGAAGTATACTGTCGCGGCACTTGTGAAGGAGTTTGTAGACCAGCCGCCAGTTACTGCGCCGTGGGACTCCGTAAAATTGCATCGACGTCGGATGAAATTGTACGACAGCTCAAGGCTCTAGACAAACCGTACGAATCTCGTGACCCGTGGTTGATACATTTGCTGATGGAGAAACTCGACCGTGAAACCCGTTCGTTGTGGGCACAAAAGCTCGTCGATGTGGAGTATCCTTGCTTCCAGAATTTCATCACGTTCCTCGAGCGAAGATGCGATGCCTTGGAAACCTGCGCATCCTTCTCCAAGAAGGGAACTGACATCACGATTAAGACAGAGCAAGACCGGCGTATGGACCAACACACAATGACCGCTTCGTCAAGCAAAATCATCCAAAGCTTTTACGCAAGTACCCAGCAATTCTGCCCGCAATGCTCAGAGCTTCACACCATATACCAGTGCCCCGGCTTCAAAGGGATGCTGGTAAATAATCGACGAGAATTCACCCAGCAAGCTAAGCTCTGCTTTATTTGCCTGTAAGCAACTCACATTGTGAAGAATTGCACCTCAACCGTAGTGTGCAAACAGTGCAAGCAAAAGCATCATTCATTGCTCTACACAAGTGGAATCAGCTCTGCCTCTAGTTCCGGCCAGCTCCGAGAAGAATCAGCAGCTGCGAAGCAGCATCAAACTACAGCAGAAGAGGCGAAAGAAGCGGATTCGGTGGCATCGTATGTCGCGGATCTCCAAACCAGCTGTTCAGTGAACTTCCTCAGTTTGCTGCCTACGGCTGTTGTTAAGGTGTTGGGAAGGAACAAGCCCAAGCAGCATTGCTGGTTTTATCGTGGTTTTATAGCTTTCTTGAAGTCTAATTCATGCTCTTCAGAACCCTTATAAATCCAAAATTGTTACTTGGGAGGTCTTGTACGAAATACGGGCAATGGTGGACACTGCCTGTATGAATTCGTTGATCAGCAAGCAAGTTTTCGAACGTCTTGGCCTGGAAAGTCCCAGACCGAATCAGGGCGATACATAGCTCGCCTACCCTTCGACTGTACCAAGCCAGAACTAGGTGAATCGATTACTGCTGCCATCCGGCGGTTCAAGTCCGTGGAGCGGAAGTTCAGCATCGATCAAGACCTACAGCAACACTATGAACAGTTCATGGCTGAGTATGAGGCTCTCGGCCACATGGAGAAAATACCGCCAGACGAAGTGGCGGTCGCATCGGAAAAATCGTTCTATCTTCCGCATCACGCAGTGTGGAAAAACGAAAATACGTGTCGTGTTCGACGCCTTGAGCAAGAGTGCTTCCGGGGTTTCACTGAATGACCGCCTGCTAGTGGGCCCAAATGTGAACGAGTCTCTCTTTAATGTTTACCTTCGCTGGCGCACGTACATTATCGCCTTTATCGCTGACATCATAAAAATGTATCGGCAAATTCTCGTTGCCTTGGAAGATGCCGATTTCCAACGGGTAGTGCGGCGAAATAGTCCGGACCAACCTCTGGGCCACTATCGCTTATTGACCGTTACTTACGGTATGGCGAGCGTGGCGTATCAAGCTGTGGCGGCCTTGCAGCAGGTCGCTGAAGACAATAAGAAAGCAGCCGCCGAGCGGATTTCCACAAACTTTTATGTGGATGACCTGCTCTCGAGGGCAGATTCCACCGACGCAGCGAAATTTCTCCTTAACGAAATCACGAGGTACTTGGAAGCGCTAGCTTTTTTCTGCGAAAATGGAGCACAAATGAATCGCAGCTATTGGAGTGCAACACCATTCAAAATGAACCCATTTTGCTAACACAAACTGAAGATGATTTGGTTAAGGCACTGGGAATCAGATGGACACCTCAAGAGGACGTCTTCAGTTTCAAGCTCACCTTCGACATCGACAGCGTGAATACCAAACGTCAATTGCTGTCCGACTCGTCAAAGTTCTTCGACCCTTTCGGCTGGATTGCACCGGTGATCATTCGAATGAAAATATTGTTCCAACATTTGTGGCTCTATGGCATGAGTTGGGACGATCCACTCCCAGCCTTCATTCTAGGAGAGTGGATCGAATTAAAGGTAGCGCTGCACCAGGATTCGGATCAAGAGATGGATTCCGCATTATCAAGGCAAACTCCAACTTCATGGATTCGCGGACGCATCCGAAGCCGCGTACGCTGCTGTCGTCTACGCACACTATGTGAACCAAGAAGGCAGAATTGTAACTAATTTGGTGGTGGCTAAGACCAGGGTGGCTCCCATCCTTCAAATTTCACTACCACGCCTGGAGCTACTAGCAGCCGAACTACTCGTCGACTTGATCATCAAGGTGATGGATTCGTTCTCACAATCGGAGGTGGATTATTTGCGTAGAGCGATTCGGAGATCGTGCTTCACTGGCTCTCGTCACCGCCAAGAAAGTGGAAAACATCTGGAACATCTGCCCAGGAAGCACTGGCGGCATGTATCATCAGCAGATAAACCTGCCGACTGTGCCTCACGAGACATCACACCTTCGGAACTTTTGGTACATCCATTATGGTGGAGGGGTCCCACCTGGCTCTCCGAAACAGAAGATAAATGGCCAGCATCATCAGTAGGGCCGATTGAAGACATCGAGTTACTAGAGCAACGCATTACGGTGTCGTGTCACTTTGCTACCGCCGTACCGCCACCTAGAGGTGGCCACGAAACACTTACTTTGTTACTCAATCGTTACTCTGATCTGGCTCACATTCGGCGTATTTTGTGTTGGATCAACCGTCTGCGCCACAATGGCATGGCTCGACGAAACGGTGCAGCCTGGCTGAAGTGATTGCTCACCCCAAAGGAAGTCAACGATGCATGCTTGCAACTGGCGCGAGCAGCTCAACACGACTATTTTCAGTATGTTTGGTCAAGAACACTTCGCTTCCAGGCAATAGTAAATTAAGACTCTGTTTCCCTTCATCGATGCTGATGGAACTCTGCGAGTTGGTGGCCGTCTCCACAATTCAACCCAACCGTATAACGTCCGCCATCCAGTTATTATACCGAAGGAGCACCGGTACACCTAGGACAGGACCTGCCAGCTAGTGCAAAAACAAGACCATTTACCTGTCAAAAAAGACCGTTTTTTATTGGTCGCTTTGACAACCGCCTCTACCGCCTCCGTCGAATTATGTTACAAGCAGGCAGTTTGTTGTTGGTTTGGTGGTGTTGCTAGTAGTCACTGTTTTTTCACTTTTTTCGTTTGTGACAACTCACACCAAATTTTTATTGCTGGAAAACCGCAAACTTTTGCTGATTTTTTTTGTGCTGTAATTTCAGCAATGCATACAGCCAAGATTGCTGATCTACCAGCAAAACTGATATTCAAAAAAGTGACAGCTCTTATACTGAGCCTTTCTACCCACAGCAGAATTTGCAGCGTAAGCATCAATGAAATTCAATGAAACCTTATCAATTAACGTTTAGTTTGATGCAGCTTCTTTTCCCGAACGACAAAAGAAAGTTTTATAATTACTTTATTTTCAATGGGATTACTGTGTAAACATATCTGGCAACATTGGAGCGACCCCCGTATCATAGCAATCAAAATTTATAAGAGGTCATCTGTCTCTGAGCTGTCAGGTCCTGTTCTAGCGGTACACCAAGCTGCTTCTGTCAGAAGTACACCTTCGCAATTTGCGCGCAGGGCCAACTCTGATGATCGCAACACTCAACCAGAGATATTGGATCGTTGGCTGCCAAACAGTGGTACGTGGTTTTGTGGCGAGCTGCACGCGCTGCTGTCGAATGAAAGCGAAGACGCAACATAACTACGGGAGCTTGCCTTTAGTCCGGACGACTCCGGCTCGCCCGTTCGTGCATTGTGGTGTGGACTACGCTGGCCCGATCCTTCTCCGCACCTCCAATCTAAGTACACAAAGGGCTGTCTTTGTTTGCTTGGCAGCGAAGGCAGTACATCTAGAAGCAGTTTCAGATCTGTCCACAAGTGCCTTCTTGGCTGCTCTCAAGCGCTTCTGTGGTCGTCGTGGACTTTGCAGCGAAATCTGGTCTGACCACGGAACCAACTTCGTGGCTGCAGATCGAAGCATCCGAGAACACCTGCAATCACCTGAGTTCAACCAAGCTGTGAGTCAGTACCTGTCGGATCTGAAGGTGAAATGGACATTCATCACTCCATCTGCCCCCCATCTGGGAGGAATTTGGGAGGCGGCGGTGAAGAGCATGAAAAAGCATCTCCGAGCTGTACTCGGAAACACGACGCTGACGTACGAGAGCCTTTTGACCATCTTATCGCAAATCGAGGCGTGTTTGAATTCGCATCCCTCGTGCCAGCTTTCCACATCGACGGACTCTTGCGAAGCCCTTACACCAGGGCACTTCATCTTCAACAAGCCGCTCAATCTGCTACCGGAACCAGGTGTGGGCACGATGGAGAGACGAATACATTGCCACATCTCAACCTCGGAACAAGTGGCAAGCAATTTAGCAGAATCTGGATCCGGGACGTCTGGTCGTAATCATGAACGAGAATACATCGCCTACGGCATGGGAGCTTGCTAGGATTGTCGCAATTCATCCGGATCAGTACGGAATCGTACGCACCGTTATCGTACGTCGTGGACAGAAGGAACATCAACGAGCGGTTCACAAGCTAGTTCCGCTTCCATTGGATTGAGGCATCCGCCTCAAGGGCCGGGTTGATGTTGGCGTGGAGTCCATCTCTATTCTGTTGGTGCGCGTTACACTACCCGCACAACCAGCTGTCACATTCCTCATCGCCCGGTACTACAAACATTGACGAATATCAACAACGTATCAAACATTCGACTGCCGATCATTCAAGAACAAACACGTTTTATTTTATCAAAATCAAATTAATACAGTCTGCTTTTCTTTTAATTAACTCGCCGCGTTTTATTCGATATTCCGATTCCCTCGCAACACACGCTGAAAAACTGACCAAGTTTAAAGGAAAAAGATCGTGAGTTTTGGATGGTATTTCCTCGATTTCGAAATTGCTAGATCTGATCTTTGCGCATCCCTACGGGCCCGAGGGAAACCAGAGAAGGAAGATATCAGAGATGTGCTGGGAAAGCTGGACTTGGACTATATGGGGCTAATTTACAAGTTCTTGAAACAAATAGATGTTTTCGTTTGATCCTCTCTTAGCTGTCGTTTTAACATGCTACCTCGCCCCCTCCCCCGTAATACCGCTTCTGTTGTATCGTTACAGCTTAATGCAACGCAAAATCTGCGCCAGACCAACAGCAACAATATCGCATCTCCAATCTGCTGTTAAAAGCCAACGTTAAGATTCGTACTTCCCCATTCCTACCCGAATTATTGTAATCCCTAACCTCGACCAAGCCGCGAGTTTTTCGGCTTTCCAAAATTAACATAGTTAGTAAGTTATTGTCATCATAAAAATGAAAAAGAACTCGGCACCGTTATGCCTATGGCACCTGAGCCTCACAAATAAACGAGTAAGTTAAAAAAAAACCAATAATCAAAGGACGCATGCATCGAGTTGTTCATTCCGTTAATTGACGCAGGGTATGCGCTTAAAATCAAATGAACTAATGAACATACAGACGAAAATGATCGACAGACGAGTCATGTTGGACAGGAAAAATATTCATCGTGACTCGATAGCAAGAACCAAAACGGAATACGTGAAAATGATCTTGCTCGACTCGAGACGATTGGTTAGGAAGTTCATTTTCCATTTTATGCGTCGATAATGTTGAACCCTGATTCCAGTACCGTTATAAAACTTTCGAGGAATCCTATAATACAGATCGAAACACAACAGTGCATACACTACAATTTCAAGAAAATAAAATATGATACAAAAATTTTACATTTAATGTATAAGAGGGGACAGGTTAAAGTGAAATAATAATTCAGCGCCAACATTAGACTAGGGCGAATCTACTTTTATAAACAATGGCTTTCGTAGTTATTTTCTCTTGAAAAAAAAAGTCACAAATGCAAATTAGGCACTCTTTCAGGAAGACGAGTTGTATCTCTATCCGCTGATATAATCAATTTGAAGGAATTGTATTCTACTTCCGATAAATTAGCAAACAAAGTGTGGATCTTCTTACTTTTCTAATGCTTTGATTTTCTGTTGGCATAAATCAAGAGGGTGATAAGTTTCATTGTCCAGTTTGACTACTACGTTCTCAAACAAACGTCTCAGCAAAGGTAATCGAGGCTATTGAGAAACAACAAATAAAAACATAATAAATGCAAAGAGTTGGATTTTAAGAGTTGATAAATTATACAACTTCATATGTACCCTAATACTCGAATTACCTTGTTCAATAATTATCAACCATATGTGTTATGGTATGTATTTATTATCTGAATAATGCCATTATTACTATACACCAACGCGGTTCTACGAGAATCTCGCGATTATATCCCTGATATAACCCACCTTTAATTATTTAAATTATACTAGGGTCATCAATTACAATATTTGTTAATTGAAATTTTACGCAACTTAAGCTTTCCTGCGTTGGATGGTCGTTTTCTTTCCCTATTGGTCCTCTGAATCACGTGTTCCAATGAGCAACATTACATCGATTGTAAGCTTGAATTAACAATCAGTCAAGTTCAATTGTTACGTAAAATCTGTTATTAAAACACTCGTCGATTTTACTATTTGCCGAACTGATACGAAGTTCATCTCATTACGTTTACATGCAGATAACAACAAGCGAGCTGTTTCCAACTATCAAAGAAAGCAAAATCCCACCCGCTCGGTAGAGAGGAAAAAGGCGAGCCCCTAGCTAGCTACACGTTAATAGCACCGAGATTAATCTCAGCAATAATCCCATCTCATTCATCGCTACTTTCGTTTTCGTTGGAGATTAGAAACGTCAATGTCATTGCAACGAAACATCGTGTTTCAAAATTCGTTCAAAATAGCACTGCGTGCGTAGTTAAAATTAGATTAGATATTATATCAAGCGACTATTCAAGCTAAAACAGAAGCGACTTTTGAACCTAGATCTAGATTTCCGTCAATTCAGTAGATAACAGTTTTATCATAGATTCGCCCTGAATGCACCTGAGACAGCGTACTTTTGCATTTTCAAAACAATTATCCTACCAGTATTCATTGTTACATGGCACTTTGCAACATGACCGTAGAGAAAAAGCATACTCAGTGGGGCGCCACATCGATAGAAACATGCTCCTCATTTCTTCGCTCGTTTTTCTCTCATTATCACAAGAGCTGTGTATGCGGTTTTGGTGTTCACCGCTAAACTAGATGGATCAAGAACAAACTCAGCGATGTCTGATAAACACAAGTTAAGCTTGCAAACTAAGTCCTTGGCTTTTGTTAATTTTGGCAGCTGGGTACGATTAAATTTTGGCTTGAAGTTATGTAATACACCTTTAATAATACCATAATCGCGAAAAGCACCACAACAAAGTAAGAGAATACGCACACGTAGCACGGGACGTTAGGGTGAAGTAAATTTTTGCTTACCCCTCGGATCAAGGTCACAATGATTTTTTTATTTTGCAAAATGCTTCCTATCAATCGCTAATTGATGGCATTATAAATTTTACTTACCTGGGTTCCCTTGCCCGAACCAGGTGGTCCTAGCAAGATAGCATTGATACCGGTGGCTTGCTCCTGCTCCGGAATTGGAACTGCCGCGGCGGCTGCATTCGGGGCCATGTTTCGATCTTTGTTCCCAAGCAACAATCTAAGAAAAATACAACGCTTTCAAACAATATAACTCGTTGGAAATAACTTACTGGAAACTTACCAATCTAAAATGCAAAAATTAGCTGATAGCTGACGCTAAAGAGAAGCGCTGTTCGAATGAAAAACTGAAGCACACTAGGCTCCCCGGCAGAAACGACTCGTGGAAGAGTATTTTCCTACTTCCGAACGGCACACTGACAAACGACTGACTGTCCGAACGAAACCGAACAAACGCTTGAGAAAGTGACAGCTGGCATCGGGCGGTCGCACAATAAACAAGGTGGATAGAGCTATGTGCATTATGAAGGTGTGGTACAACAGAGACCAACAAAGTTAATACCCCGTTCGCATTACAACGTATATTATGTGATGTGATATGGAGTCAAGGGGTCGGACTTCCTGATCATTTGATCAGATTTCTTCCTTTTTCATAACGATCTTTGAAAATGATCAGATCATTTAAAATCTTTTATGACCGTTTGACACAAGTTACTGTTTTATTGCAGGGTTTTAAAATAACAACATGCTATTTTTGCTATTTTTTATAAGTTCTCATATTAGGCCTAATGAATAGTAATAAGTTCACACGCGAGTTCAGTTATATACAAAGAATAATGATTGTCAGAATTTTAAAAAAAAAGCAGCTAAAATTGAAAATTTGCGTTGGTTTTTTTTCGTAGAAAGCAGTTAGCTTTCGCTACAAAAACGTTCAAACTGTCAAATCAAATTTTTCCTGCTTGTTACAAATTGCAAGTTTCACGAATTCCTAGACATTTGTGAAGATTGTGCTTGCAGTGTATTTTTTTCGCACTCAGTTTTCCCCAAAGATTTGCATTGACAGTTATGTTTGCATTTAGCGTGCATATATTTTTATATGACGTATTTATGATTATTGTTTGTTTACATGTGATAGCAAACAAATCAACAGAACAGCACACAAATTGGCTTCAAAAAAGTGTTTCGAACCAAATTCCGAACCTGCGAATAAAAAACGCCGTCAGAAATATCCAGCATCGGAGTTGGGCACCAGTACGTACACGGAAGATGAATTTTTGATGGACACGGAAAGGGATCCGGAAGAAGAATATGACGACGATTTGAATCTACTTCCGCTGGACATCAATTTAGATGCTGATCTAACCACGGATGATGACACAGAAGACCCAACAACTGATTTTCTCAACAAAAACTACCGATTGGAAACTTTAGCTGCTTGCTAATGGTGTCTGTTCGTCATTTCAAAGGCCATTCTTCCGGAAAAGAAGTGGGAACATGGGGAGTAGCAGGCGACAACACAGAGGAATTTCTACAACAGTGTTGGCTGTTTGCTCACAAATTCTTAAAGCACGTACCCAAAATAACCATTAGCCAACCACGTTGTCTGGTATTGCCTCGATTTCGAAATTGCAAGATCTTAGCTGTCGTTTTAAGATGTCCACCTGGTCCCCTCCCCCGTAATACCGCTTCTATTGTATTGTTACAGCTTAATGCAATGCAACATCTACGCCAGACCAACAGCAACAATATCGCATCGCCAATCTGCTGTTGAAAGCCAACATTAAGATTCCTACTTCCCCATTTCTACCCGAATCATTGTAATCATTAACCTCGACCAAGACGGGTAGCACAGTTCCCCTTCACCTTGCAAATAATCTATAAATAGTGTTTTAATTTGTATTGCGTTTGTAAACAATCGTTATCTCAACCAGTCATCAAATTTCAGAACATTAGTTCTATTTTAAGATCTCCGGCATGAATTTGTAAACAAAAATTTCTACTCACGTTCTAGACAGACCAAACTTTCAAACTGTATTCCCAAATAGAAGAGCAGGAAACAATTACAACTTTGACAACTCATAAAATCTTATTCCGCTACACATCCTTAAATTCTAGTCTATTTGTTATCGTCCGTCTCCGTCTGCGTTTAAGGGCATTTCCGTTCCACTTGGCTTTTTCCGGACTCTTCATACTCCTGAGAAGAAATCCACATCTCCTGGAATGTTCCGATGCTTGCCAGAATAGATCCGCCTATCCAAGCTTTGAACTGCCGTTCTACGGAACCGTTGGCCGTAATCATTTTCAACCGAGTGTTGGATGGTGCCCGATGCTGCAGATTTCGATTCAAACGTTCCGGGAGGCCAGGCAGCGAATTTCCACCGGTAACCACCAACCGTCATATGGCGTTTCCAGGACTTGAACAATGGTCATTTGAAAGTTCTGTTAGACCTTTACGCATGTACTGTTGCAAAGAGTCAGCTTTTCTTGCAGGTGGTGTAAATCGTGCATTATCCCGCTCTTTAATTACGTGCTTGGCAGCGATTCCATAGACCGGAGTCAGATCGATATTCTGACCCTCAAGGTATTGACGGCATTGCAGCGAAAGGTAATCAGCTCCCAACGGGGATTTCACAACGGCTTGACTGAGAACATATCCTTCCTACGAAAAATAAGTGAAGTAGTTTTTTTCCCATTGATTAAGAATGTGCATATTAATTTTACATGAACTGGAACAGTGGAAGTGTGAGTAGCCCCGCTATCCACATGCAAAGCAGTGGCTCTGCCGTTAGCAAATGCCGCCAAAACAGTATTCTTATAGTACGTTCACACTACAGCTTATATTACGTGATATAGAGTATCTTGATATCAAATGATATGTACATTATTTCCAGTGAAAACTAGATGTATAGTTGCTGATATCAAGATACTCTATATCACGTAATATAAGCAGTAGTGAGAACGTAGTATTAACAAGGAAGAAAGGTGGTACGCTATATTTCTCGAACATCAGCTCCGTCAGCCTTTCTCTATTATTCCGTACATTCCACGCTACTTCGGAAAACAATACAGGATGGTACATCGATTCCGACTGGATAACTTTTGTGTACAGCACCTTCTCGACAAGATCCCAATTGTCCACCATTCCGTCCTTCATGTAGGTTTGAATCTCCATGTTCGGTCTAGGAACGCTGACGAATGTTGTATCAACGTAGTATTTATTATTAGCTGAAATATAGTGAAATCCTTGATTAATCCCTTGTTTTTATTATTCTACTACAAGCCGCAACTCACTGCTGGTGACATTGTTGTCCGATTTGGTTACGCTAAACTCAAACAACGTAAATTTAAATTTTAGGACAATGTTGAGTGTGATAAAAAAATCACTGACAAAAAAATTCTCACACTACTCTCATAAGGTGGTCTTCGTGTTCCGGCACTCAAGGACCAACTACGGCAAACACGAACCTGTGCAAAGCATGTGCCGCGTTTTCAACAGCTGCTATAATGTGTTTGATTTTAATGTATCCCGTGAGGTTAATAAGCGTTGTTTCCGTATATGTTTTTGTTAAGTTTTGTTAATTTTCGTATGTAATTTAATTTTTTTAAAGGGTCATTGGGATGAACATTTTTATCTGTTGACGAAAAAAAAAAAAAAGAGAAGGTGCAAAAAGCGCAATAATTAAAAAACATTATTTTTTCGTTCTGTAAACAGTATTCCAAAACACACACACATATTAACAAAAAATAAACTTTAACTACACCACGGTTCGGTCAATTCACCAATTTGCTGATGTAAACAGTTGCTCGTTAATTAGTCACTTAACATTTTGTACCCAATGATATTAAAACAGATCAATGAATCATTTTAAAATTATGGCAGTTTTATTCTAGAATTGAGACGAAAAATTAGTATTTTCCATTTAATTCCAACTACCTTTGCTTATTTTGACAGATACGGGTATACTTATCTTGACAGAAACGCCTTTTTCCCTATAGCGAGGTGGATATTAAATACTTTTGTTTTTGACTCAGGATAGGTATAAACAAAATAATGATAGGTTAACGTTTTGTATTTAGAAAATAGTATATATACGGCAGGTGGCGAAGGTTTTCTTTCAGTCGAGTTATTAGTACACGACACTGAAGAAGTCTGCACATTGTAGACGAAATACGTATATCTGCCAAGATAAGCAAAGGTAGTTGGAATTAAATGGAAGATACTAATTTTTCTTCTCATTTCTAGTTACAGGTATTACACTAAACAGCTCAAACTCTCTAGGATTCATTTTTATTCTATAAATACATCATGTCCAAGTAGCAAACAAACAATACCTCAATGTGAAATTTGCCTTAATTTATCTTCTGCCAACTTATCTAAGTTCGCTTTGATACCTGACGATGCAATACGTAGCTGGTTCTCCGAGTGTTCATCAGATAGATTATTTCTGGCTTTTGACTTAACGGTTTTCGTGAGAGAAAAAAGTTGTTTACAAATATACGTTGAGCCAAAGCAAGAAGTTATTAAAAGAGCAAGGTTTGGCAACTAAGGAAAAGATTCTTCTGAAATGTATTTCTAGTTAATAGTTAGAATGTTATTCTCCTTGAATATTTCATTCAACGCGATGTCACATTGCAGTTGTATAAGCTCCATTTGAACGTTTTCTGAACATCAACAATGGACGGTTAACAAACAAACAAACGAACACCCATTTATCGTTCGCTTTGAAATCTTGGAATCAGAAAAATCTGCTTGCAGTGAGGAAACTGCAATGGCATACCTTATTTCATCGTATTCTTGGCACGATTCAAGCGTAGAGAAATGAGATTTCTTGATTTAAGCTGCATTTTCCACAGCGTCAATTTCTGCATCAATAAACAGAGTGCACACAATAGATCGCTAGAATAACTATACAAGCCACAGTGGTACATGAGCGTCTTTCCATGCGTCAATTTATGCCTGTTGAAGTGGCGGACTTGTTCCGTTGCTACAACCTACCCCGCATTGGGATGTTAGGCAAAGATTGACGTCCATGGTTCGAGTACCATTTGATACATGCCCTTTCGCTCAAATTTCCTAAAATAAAAAACATCTGTTCTATTTCAAGCCTGCCGCACACTGACGGAACTTCCAACACGTTCTCTTCACATCTTTCATTCTAATCAAAAACATTAATGTTCACTCTTGGTGCCTCATGGTGATGATCGAACATCTCCTTCTACAACAGATTTGATGTGGTTGAAAAGATTGTAAACAAGCTTTTTCTTCACCTGAAGTTGCACATTCAAATCATTCAGTTGTGTCGAGATGTCCATCAAGATTGCAAAATCCGCTATCCATTTTTGATCATCGAACTGATGAACTGCCTTTTCTTTTTGTTTCATAAACTCTGCGATTTCCGTCTTGACATCGTAAACGCGTTTAAGAACTTTTTCCATGCTGACGAACGTCCACACCTTTATATAACGAACGTCAATATAAAAAGGCATGGCAACATATTCTGCGTCTAGCTCCGACAAAAGAGCTTGGAATTCTCGATGATTGAGAGCATTTGATCGAATAAAATTAACGACCTTAATGACATCCTTCATAACGTTCTTGAACCATACATTTTTAGCACACAAATTTTCCTGGTGTATGATGCAGTGGTACTGCATGAATCGCTCGCTAACACCATCTCGTCGCCGGAGATGAGCAATGGCACCTTCATGCTTTCCTGTGGAACAAAAAATGTTGCTTGTGCTCCTTAAAACGCAAAAAAAAAATACACTTACCAATCATAGCTGGGGCACCGTCGGTGATCGCACTCGCCAGTTTCTTCAAATCCATGCCGAATTGGTTTAGAATCGATGAGAGAGCGTTGAAAATATCAACACCTTTTGTGGTGCCTTTGAGCGGAAATAAACGTACGAGCTCTTCAGTAATCTCAAATGTCTTGGAAACACCCCTAACGAAAACCGCTAGCTGAGCGGTGTCTGAAATGTCCGTACTTTCATCCAGTGCCACCGAAAAATATGCGAAGTTTGCAGCTCTTTCCTTCAACGTATTTTGCATATCGTCTGCAATTTCTTCAACTCTACGAGTAATCGTAGCTCGCGACAGAGAAATCAGCGAAAAAACTCGACTTTGGGCTGGACATACCACGTCTACCACTGCCTTCAAACAATCTTTTACAAAATCACCGTCCGAAAAAGGTTTCAAGTGTTTTGTTATTTTTTCCGCAACAATGTAACTGGCTTTAATGCACATTTCATTTTCAACTTTTCTATTATTAAACACGTTTTGCTGACATCGCAGTTTTTCTTTCAATTCACTTGCCTTCTCTGAACGACATTTGCCTGAGAATTTGTCCATTTTCGATGCATGCTTTGACTCGTAATGGCGTTTTAAATTGTACTCTTTCATTACCGCTACTGATTCATTGCAGATTAAGCACACTGGTTTTTGATTGATTGCAGTAAAAAGTTTCGCTTCAGTTCACTTTTCTTGAAAAACTCGTCCTTCTTCTCCAGTCACTAGTTTTTTACTAGCCATTTCGAGAATCACAAACAAACTTGAAAGCGAATCAAAAACACTACCGAACAGTCGCAATCGTGATTGAGGAATGTGAGTAGAATTTTCGCTCTCATTTGTTTGATTCTAGCTCTCAATTAATATGAGAAACTAGAGAAAATTAAATGTTCTCCTCGCTGAATACTTTGCACTAAGAATGACTTAAATTTCGGTAAGAAAATGAAAAGGATAATGAAATGGTTTTGTGAATAAAGAGAGAGCTGCGGCCAGTCGTGAGCGGTGTCTTATGACATGTGAGTCTCGATTCTTCTCTTCATTAGGAATCAGTGTGTTCAGACACAGACCAAAGAATTGAATAATGTATTTCGCGCTCGTTTTTGGGCCTGTCAATTTTTTTCACACACTGGCTGCGACAACATGAACATTAACTAATTTGCCATTAGCATGCTTTTTAAAGGCAGACGTGAGAACAGCAATTGACTGCATGAACACAAGCAAAGCAGTGTAGAGTACAAACATCACAATCGAGCTCGCGCGAAGTTTTAAGAGACTGAGAATTCTCATTCACGGAAACATGTTTAAGCAGGCAACCATATGTGTTATCTACAGTATGTTTCTTCTTACCCTTCTCCAGAAACGCGAACTCAAATGCTGCCAATATGGTACTGGATACATTTTTTCATCAGAAGTTCCAGCAAGATCCGGGAATGTTCGATATGTCATACATTCAGTTTATAAAATGAACTATTCGTCAATCCTGAACGTATTGTTCATCAATGTGATTAAAATATTGAAATTAATAGTGTTTAACGACCTATTCATGTTAGTAATAGAAGAAATTACATAAATATTAGAAACTTCATATATTCAGTCCATGGAATGAATAATTAGACAATCCTAAGCTTCAATTTTGATTATCGATAAGGATTCAAGATGCTTAATAAGTACATGTCCATTGAGTAGTAGTCCATGAAGGATTATCCAATCATAATGAAATGTTGACCAGTTATATGAAGATTTTATAACTTTAATTTGGCGCTAACAAATCTAAAATCGGTACACAAATATTTCAGTATGTAATCGGAGACTAAACTGTTTGATTACCATTATAATAGGCCGTCAAGTACTGTTTCGTTCATATCTTCGTAACGAAATGTCCGAATGAAAAAAAAATCAATAGCGTTCTATGGGAATGTAGCTTTCATTTGCCGTCAACAGAACTGAAATCGGTTCACAATTGGCTGAGAAACCGAGTGATATTATTTGTAACGCACGCACACACACACACACACACACACACACACACACACACACACACACACACACACACACACACATACATACACACAGTCATGTGCTCAGTTCGTCGAGCTGAGTCGAATGGTATATGACACTCGGCCTTCTGGGCCTCGGATAAAAAGTCGAGTTTTCAAGCGATCTTAATACCCTTCTTTTGGTGTAAGAAGGGTAAAAGCGTTAAGTGATTTGCGTGACTGCTTATTTTATATCTACGCTTTTTATGTGCTTATATTATTTTCAGTGGAGAAAATAACAAATTAATTAATGTTGATGTATTTACTGTGAACAATCCTTACCCATTATGTTTTCACGCGGTTTGACGTTTCTTTTGTTGATTCGTTTGCGCACTCATGTCACTTTCAGCCTTAAGGCCGGCGCACAATAGCGCGTCCCGCGTCGCGTCGCGTCATCTGTCAACGCCAGCGTTTGGTACTAAAACGCGCACATAACGCGCAGGACGCTATAGACCACACAATACAGCGTCAACCAAGCGTCCTATCATTGGTTGTGTTTTGAATGTGAACTGATAATTTATTTTTCAATTATGCAAATTGCATGTCTATATTTTCAATATGTTCGTAATGTCTGCTTTTTTGCTAGGGTTTTTTATACACAAATCAGAGACAAATAAACGAAATTATTCCTCCTCAATTGTCGTGCAAGCATTTATAAACTACCCATCAAAATGAAAAAATATTACAAGAAGCGTTTATGCCTATAGGATAAATGCCTAACACAGCAAATAAATAATGGGTCTCCATAAAGGGTGATACGGTCAAAATTTGGTCAAGGGTAAACGCGTGTAAATCGGTGAAATCGTTTATTTAAAAAATCAAATTAAATTTCTTTTTCAAGTTCAATTAGTATAAAATTCAGGAAAAATATTCAGTTAGGCTTCCGCTTTTCCAAATCCGAATTGCCGGGCCTTACGCTTGACCCCTGCCATCAGATTTTGTACAGCCACCTTGTCCACCTTCTTCGCCGCAGAAAGCCAGTTTGCCTTGAACTGCTGCTCGTCCTTAGCAGTTTTTTTGGTCTTCTTTAGGTTCCGCTTGACAATAGCCCAGTATTTCTCAATTGGGCGGAGCTCTGGCGTGTTGGGAGGGTTCTTGTCCTTGGGAACCACCTGCACGTTGTTGGCGGCGTACCACTCCATGGCCTTTTACCGTAATGGCAAGATGCCAAATCCGGCCAAAACAGTACGGAACAACCGTGTTTCTTCAGGAAAGGCAGCAGACGTTTATTCAAACACTCTTTCACGTAAATTTCTTGGTTGACAGTCCCGGAAGCTATGAAAATGCTGCTTTTCAAGCCACAGGTACAGATGGCTTGCCAAACCAGATATTTCTTTGCGAACTTTGACAGTTTCGTGTGCTTGAAAATATCTGCTACCTTTCCCTTCCTTTTGCCGTATAAAACTCCTGTCCCGGAAGCTGCTTGTAGTCGGCTTTGACGTAGGTTTCGTCGTCCATTACCACGCAGTCAAACTTCGTCAGCATCGTCGTGTACAGCCTCCGGGATCGCGCTTTGGCCGTCGTATTTTGTTTATCATCGCGATTTGGAGTCACTACCTTCTTGTAAGTCGATAGTCCGGCTCGTTTTTGGCTCGATGCACGGTTGTAGACGATACACCCAGCTTAGTTTGCGGCATCTCGGAGAGATAGCTTAGGGTTTCGCTTGAAACTACCGGCAGACTCTCTTTGTCGTCTCAGCGGCTTCCGGTTTTCGATTTCCCCCGATCCAGACTTCCTGGCTGTCGACAAACGTTCCCCAAACACTTTAATTACATTTGCAACGGTTGATTTGGCAACTTTTAGCGATTTTGCCAACTTTGCGTGCGAGTAGCTCGGATTTTCGAGATGCGCGAGCAAAATTTTGATACGCTGCTCTTCTTGCTTGGACGGCATTTTGACAACTGAAGAGTGCATTCCAAAATCAAAATAGGAGCAACATTCTACACACACACACCTTCAAAATGAGGGTTGTTCAGGTTTTTTAAATGCAAAATTGAAAGACATACGTCAATTGATATTGACCAAATTTTGACCGTATCGCCCTTTAGTAGAGTGTATAGAGAACATTAGCTACAGGTCCTAAGCCCTGATAAATGGTGAAAGGTTGTGATAATTGTTATTCGCGGACATCACGTTAAATTAGCAGATCCTTAGGTCCCGTAAGAGTTCGGGCAACGATCTGCTGGGTTAGTCGAAGCTGAGATCAAGAGGGAGTAAGTGATGCCATTCGTCATGTCATTTTTATTTAAATTTCAATCCGAACAAGCTGAGCTCCTTATTTCACTTCATCTAGTTCAAAGCAGCCCGAACAAAATGAGTGGCTTACGCAGATTACTTGAGGACATGACTTGACGGAACATTTTTATTTAAGTAGATGAGTAGATAAGGCAAATGTGGAATTGCGGGGTTTGAAATCTACCACCAAACTCTAGAACAAATTACTTCAAACTAGCAACCACAAAACATATTTTTTGTTAGTCATGTTAGACCCCTTTACCTTTTACGTCTTGTTTAATGTTAAATGCCTCGAATTGTTTTCTCAAGCATGAGCTTAAAACAAAAAAAAAATATTCTAAAGTTTGAAATAGTTCACAGTACAACCAATATTACGTGATTTAGAGTATCTTGATATCAAATGCCATGAACGTTATTTCCAGTGAAAACTAAATGTGTAGATGCTTTCTATGTCAATTCATTATATCTGTAATGGAACTATTAGGTGCGCAACTAAGTTCCCGCTGTTTAGCAATAGATGGCGCCAGTAGTAAGTGCTGGTCGAATGTTGTACATCTCAAGCGTCATAAACCAGGCTCAGACATATGGTAAACAAACCGCTTTGCCAAATCAGTGATTTTGGTTTAGTGTTATATATTTTGGTTGTTTGAAGATGTCTGATTTCGTGCCAAATAATCGTCATTTGCGGGAAGTGTTGATTTTCTTCATTCATTTAAAGATAACGGCGGCTGAAGCACATCGAGAGCTCCAAAAAATTTACGATGATGCTGTTCTGAGTGAAACAACGTGTCGTGATTGGTTTCGTCGCTTCAAAAACGGTGATTGCAGTATTGATGATCGTCCGCGTGAAGGAAGGTCAAAAAACTTCGAAGACTCTGAATTGTGGGCATTGCTCGATGAGGATCCGTGTCATACGCAAGAAGAGCTTGGTTCAGGATTAGGAGTTTCCCGCCAAGCCGTTTCTAAGCGATTGCATGCGTTAGGAGTGATTCAAAAGCAAGGAACAGGGTGGCCACACAATCTTAATGTAAAAATTCCCGCATTTTTCCCGCATTTTTGCCTTATTTTCCCGACTGTTAAGATGAGTTCATATAAATTACTCGTAGCTAAATCTCTGAGCTCTCAAACTTTTTCCAGTTTGATTTACCACCAGACACTTTCCATTTATTTAAAATACGCCTTTTTGTGCAGACAGGATGTGCCACATTTTTAACAAATGTTGTCAAATGTGGTAGGTCCTTGCGTTCTAGCCAAAATTTGTCCAAACCATTTTCTTTTCTCTGGAATCCGGCAAACAACGTCAGACGGCATTGAGCACAGCTCCCCAAATTCTTCTTTCACCATGTGTTAACACCCTTACAAACGCAATTCGCAATACAAACTTCAAACATATTCGCCACCACATGAAAGATAAGTTCATTTCTGGCCTCACCTGTTACAGCCGTGAAGCCAGATCTTCTAAGGGCATCTTCAACGGTGATTCAAATCGTGGTTTGGATTTATTTGTTGAGACCAAACGCAAAAGCATCGCTGCATCGCTAGTGTGTTTGTAAATTTTGATTTATACCGGATCTATTTTTACATCATTTCAGAACTTATATAAGCTTCTAAGTTTGTTACTGAACGCATTCTTTTAAAATTTAATTTAATGAACTTCGGAATATCTATGAAGATTGGGTGGAAATATCTATAATGAACATGCCAGAAGTTGATTCAAACTTTTCGGTAGTTGAAATGAAATAGACAAATGGTGGAACTTTAGTTAGTTCATTGAATGCCGAAATATTATTAAAGTTTCTGGGAAACTTGCAATGAACTTCCAAAAAGTTTGCTGATCATTCATGGAATAGGAACAACTTTCTGGAAATGACGGGAACTTAGAAAATAAGATTTCGCTTCCCAGAAGTTGTTTTAACTTCCAGCAGGTACATATTCTGTAATAAAAGCAGAATATTACACATATATTAAATAACTTACGAGAAATTGGAAAAAAAATTCTTGGAAGCCGTGGAAATTCTGTGGAATAGTTAGCATTTACCGAGATGTTGTTAAACCGTGACTTTTCATAGATCTCCAAGATTGTGAATAGGTAGAAATTCATAGAAATTGATTAAATGGTAGTTGATATCTTTATTCTCGCTTTGATTGGATTCAAAAATTATCGAGTAGTAAAAAGTTTAAGTTCTTCTTAAAACTTAAATACCCTGAACTTTTGGGATACTTTTGGAACGATTGAAAGTTTCTCGATCACCTGGAAAGATCCCTGAAGTTCTAGAAGCTCTCCAAACTTATGGAAAACCTTTGAATGTTTCTAAACTTTTCGAATGATCAAAAATCCTGTCTCCTGTTCATCTGGGACGTTTTTTGAAATTCTGAAAAGTTCCCTGATCTTAGGGCAAGTTTTTCTGAAATTCTTGGAAGATCACAGACTACTGAGAAATGTCCTGAATTGCTGAATCTCTGAGCATCTGGAAGTTTTTTCGAGATTTTGGAAAGTTCCCTGAACTTCTGGAAAATTTTCTGAAATTCTGGGATGTTCTATGAACGTCTGAGATGTTTGCTGACCTTTTGGAAAGTTTCCTGATCTTTGGGGGAGTTCCATGATCGTTGTGAGCATTTCCTGAAGTTCGGAGAAGTTTTTTGAATTCATGAGAAACCCTGAACTTCAGGGAAGTTTCTTGAACTCCTACATGTTTGCTGAACTTCTAAGAAGTTCTGTATATGTCTAGCAAGTTTCATGAAATTCTAAGAAGTCCACTAAACCTCTAGGAAGAACCGCAAATTGTTGAAAAGCTTCATGAATTTCTTGACTGTTCTCTTTTGGAAGTTCTCTAATTTTGTGGAAAATTCCTTGAATTTTTGGGAAGTTCCCTGAAAAATAATCTGATTAATATTTTAAACTTCTGGAAGCCCACTGAATCTCTGGATTGTTACCTGAACTTCTGTGAAGAACCCTTCATTTTTGGAAACTTCCCTGAACCCGTGGAAAGCTCCTTGAATTTGTGGACAATTCCCTAGGAAACAATCTGAATTTCAGGAAAGTTGTCTGAACTTCTAGGAAGAACCCTTAATTTCTGGAAAGCTCCCCGATTTTCTGGAAAGTTCCCTGATTTTATGGTATGTTCCTTTAACATCAGGGAGAATAGCTAAACCTCGGAAAGTCAAAGCTAAATCTAAAAACTATACCGAGCTTCTGATAAGTTCCCTGAATTTACAAGATTTTTTCGAACTTTTGGGAGATAAGTTTTGTCCATCAGTTTCTTAACCTTTTTCCGATATTGGGGGGCGTAAATACTGCGGGCCATAAAGTCTTAAGGACAGATTTGCAATTGTGGATTTGGAATTGTGAGTATGGTTCCTTCCATATGACAAAAATTCTCGATGACTTTTGAAATTCCGCCTTTTTCCCGCATATTTCCGATAATTTTGGATTCCCGCATTTCCCGATTTTCCCGAGTCTGCAGGCTACCCTGAAGGAACTTGGGTTCCTTACGATTTGAAGCCAAGAGATGTTGAGCGTCGTTTTTTCGCCTGTGAACAACTGCTCCAGCGGCAAAAAAGGAAGAGTTTTCTACATCGCATTGTGACGGGTGACGAAAAATGGATTCATTACAGTAACCCAAAACGGAAACAAACGCTCGACCTCACGTTGCGAAACCCGTGAAAACCTACTTGGAAACGCTCAAATGGGAAGTTCTACCCCACCCGCCATATTCTCCTGATATTGCACCGTCCGATTTTTACTTGTTCCGTTCGATGGCACATGGTCTCACTCAGCCATGTCCAAACACTACACAGCACGCAGAGCTACTTTGCACCACGCTAGCGCGTGCATTATATTCGCCACTTTGACTCCGTGCATCCAGACTAACACCCAACACCGGTGGGTACAACAGCAATGTCAGTGCTCGTGGTTTGGCTTTGGACACCGTGACTGATGCTTCGGCAAACACCACAGCCGAGTGTTTCCGATTGCAGAATACACGCGTGGTTTATTTTTTTTTCTTTCTAACCGAGCCGTGCTTGTTAAATTCAATCAACTTATGCGCCCGTCACTCAACAGCCAAGAAAACAAACCAATAAGCCAATTATCAAATTTTAAGAATCATCCAACTAGCATTGCTCTATCCGTGGCAACCAGTGTCATACTGAGTGTATGTTGAGAGCTTTCTTGTGATCGTAGCCACTCGGCTCGTGTATTTTTCCAAAAATCAGACCCGGTGTCAGAAGCAATACACGAGCGTGTACACTCGTGTCGCGTGCATTGCGTTGCGGTTTCATCTGTAAGCACGAATCTGAAGTGGCGAATTTCAGCCACTGAGTGGTGTGTTTGCAGTCAAGTTCTGCTCTCGTGCAGAACGGTCGGGTGTTTTTACCAAGGCTGGTCTCACTGGTCAGCAATTCCACTCATATGATGACATCTCAAAATGGCTTGATTCTTGGATAGCATTAAAAGACGAACAGTTCTATCGAAATGGTATTCACGTTCTACCAGAAAGATGTGAAAAAGTCGTAGCTAGTGATGGGCAATACTTTGAATAATTCGTTTGTAACCTTTGCTTTCAAAATAAAGTTCCTTTTTCACACAAAAACAACGAGAACTTAGTTGCGCACCTGAGAACTTATTTGCAATAAGAACTGAAATTTCTAATAGAATATGTTTGAATCAAATTTGAACATTACATGTATGACCAGCAGAAGACGACAGAGCACTTATTCACCTATCTCACTCACTCTCACTCACTCAAAAGTCAACATATGTTATATTATACCGATACAAAACATAAAATACAGCAAAGCTAAAAACAACATATACAGAAACTTTAAAGATTTTTTTATAGGGCTGAGCTTCCAATTTTATTTTTTTATTCCAGCAATCATGAGAAATAATATATGAAAACACCCAACATGATAAGTTCTCAAATTTGAATGCAAATTAAGTAGAGTATTTTTTATTATTTTTGTTTGATTTTGACCACAGACACTCAAATTCCTTGATTTTCACAATTTAAGTGCTATCAAATTACATTTTCAGTAGTATTGAATTCGAACTTCACATACTCCCAAACCGCGCGTCAATTTTGAATTTTCTCAAAACCGAAGCGTCACAGAAGCTGTACGCGGGAGAACGCTGGTACTTTAGAACATGGTTGGCTTTTTAGCACAACGACGCGACGGACGCGACGCGTCATTGTGACGCCTTTTATGAAAAGTGCTAATCTCAAAATGAAACGTCAACGCGACGCGACGTCGGCCTTTATTCTGCGTGGCGTGAGTCGATACGACTCGTTATCACATACGAGGTGACTCTCCATTTGATTTGCACGGTGCAATTGTCACCTCGTATGTGAGACCGAGTCGTGTCGACTCACCCGCCACGCAGAATAAGGCTCTTTGTCATTGAAGCTGGATTCCGCAAAATATCAAGTGCAACTATGTCGTGTGTAGTTCTCGTCCAAAGAAAACGATTCGTAGCTAGTTTGTCAAATAATGTTCGAATATTTGCAATGGGTCAAATAGTGCAATTCCACGCTTGTATGTCACTAAAGTTTGCGAGTATGAGTCAAAATATGACTAATTTTGGGACATTTGTAAAACCTCTTGGAACCTTTTCAATTATTAGTCCAGACTTTTACGTATCCGCGATTTGCCAGATTTTTTATGTGTCATGCAAGATATTTTTCAAAAACTAATGCTGCTGTAGCATGCAACGATATTGATATTGATTTCAGTTACGATTTATCGACTAGCGACAATCGATTTTTACTCTCGTTCTATACGTCCTAGTCCTGTGCGCTAGGCGCTGACGCGTACCCACTCGCATCGTCAACGTTCGATTGTCGCTGTCGATAATTCATTTTCAACTGAGGCCATAATAAAAAAGTATATGTTATCCCGCTAATCAATGTAATGTTTTACGGTTGCGCCTAAATATAGGCACTTAATATCGTCAAATGTAATTGTTTATTTGCCTGTAACGATAATTAGTAAGTTTGCGTTTTATATTAAACAAAAACTTGTTTGTGATAACACATGTGGATGGATAGGCAATTGCAAAATAAATGATTTTGTAATTTTGCATAACTTAGTAGAATAATAAAGATTCATCACCACTTGACTTTAAAACCATTTTCAAATTTATAAGATTAATCACTCACTGCAAACCTATATAACTATTATTTGAAGTAAGATCAATAATATAGAATATTCTGCGCTGCGAGTAAGGTAACTATTATGGAAAAACTTCACATCACCCATGGCGCAACCCTCCCAGTCTTGCCATCAGTGCTGTAAAAAATCATTTCGTGAAAATGGATAAATTTGGTTCAACAGCTGAATTTATGGATGTAGTGTACGATAAAATTGTAGCTCTTGTAAAATTCTACAACTTTGTCCAACAGTGCATTGCCCTAACTGGTATAGAGAAAGTGTTATATTCACTGTTACATTCAAATGATATTCAACGATGAATATCATTTGAATATTCAGATATTGCGCTCTCACGTCGTAGTGTTTAAAGTTAGAACAATACATTGTGGACCAACATTATGTAAATATTCCAGCACAACAATTTCTTCATACGTGCAATTGTGAAAATCGGTTTCTGGAACGACTTTTTTGCAAATTTAGCGCATTGGGTGGAAATGACTATTTACAGCACTGCTTGCTATCCATCTATGATCAAACTTGTTTTACAGATACCAATCTTCAGCTGGTAAAGGTCTGTTCGAAGCAACATGTTCACTACTGAATGATTACATGGGATTATCTGAAAATAGGTTCTAATTTTGACAACGATCGCGTACTTCGCAACGAGATTACGCTCACCAATTTAATAGGAAGACACTTTCACTGGAATGGGATATTTACCACGGACACAGATCACACATACCTCCAATAGCTTACTCTTTCTGAAGAAATATATTCAAAACCATCGAACAACCATGTCAACAGTCAATACGTTGATTCCAAACATACTTCTCCCAACCAGGGGTTATTGAATATTTTGTTGCTGTATCGCGTTTGAACTTTCTTAAAAATACGATCTTCACCTAAATTCACACAGTTCCTTCCATCAGACGCTTACTTCTTGCCGGTGGCCGCAACTTGCTGCGCGATTTCCTCCTCCTTAGCGATGGTCTGGAGCAGTTCTTGCTTCTTGTTAGCAATGCGCTCTTCACGACGACGGCGAGCCTCGCGCACCTTGTTACGCTTGGCCTCGGCCTGGTCGCTCAGCATCTTGCTACGAGCCTTCTCGGCCTTCCGCTTGTGGATGTGTTCCATCAGGATACGCTTGTTCTTGAACACATTACCCTTTGCGCGCATGTACAGATCGTGGTACAGATGACGGTCAATCTTCTTTGCCTCTCGGTACTTCTTCAGTAGACGACGCAGCACACGCATGCGGTTCATCCACAGCAACTTCTGGGGCATACGGGCATTGGCCGTACCTTTCCTCTTTCCGTATCCGCAGTGGCGACCCTTGCGGCGGGCAAGTGTGTTCTTGCGAACGCGGAACCGGGAGTGCACCACCACGGGCTTCTTGATGATCAGACCATCCTTGATCAACTTGCGGATGCTCTGGCCTAAAAATTAGAGTAATCTCTGTAAGCACCAAGGGCATAATTTATCAACAAATTATACTTACGGGAGTTGGTGTTGCCGATCTCGTTGATTTCATTAGGATCTAACCAGACCTTTTTCTTGCCACATCGCATAACCGAGGCTGCGAGCCTCTTCTGGAGCTTGAGGGAACTGTAAAGGGATAACGAAAACAATTTTCCATTATTGCAGTATTGTCACTGTGCCACGTCCAGAACAAAGAGGTTATTCACACATTATCGGAGCATTTCCCTACAGAGGCCGGTCGAGTGTGATCAGATCGTAAACACAAGCTCATTAATTAACAAATTTCACCACCATTCGTAATTGTCACTTAAATACCACCATTTCCGTCTTAAGACGCAACTCGGCAAAGCTGCATTCTAGAGTTTACACGGAATCGCAAACCTGTCATTCTCCCTATGTCGTTCGTGCCGCTGATCCCCAGAAACAAACACTAAAAACCATCACAAAAATCAATGGATCCAGCACAAATTCGGGTTTACTGGAACCGGCATTACTTGATTCAACTTCTGATCACACTTTTCCGCCGATCCGAGTCTAATTTCCACCATAAAATCACATAATTTTTGCCACTCGTCGTACCTCATGTTGCTTATTGTTTCCTCGACAGAAGTAAAAAGAAAGCTGATGTCTACCGGGCGGAAGTACTACACACCGATCGAGGCTTCGATATGACAGTTTGGCAGGGTTGCTTTCAGCCGGCTGTCGCAACTGTATCCGCACGAGGGGTGCGGTGATGATTTCTTATTTGAAATGGCGGTTTAGCAACGCATTAAAGCATTTTACGAGATGACAGAAGACAGACGCTTTTAATTGTTTTGATTATGTTGATGTTGCTTTTCACGGCAGTTGGACCGCTGCTTTCTGTCAAATTTCATTTAACGATGTAAAATTCAGATATGAGTAAAATGCAATTTACCTGGCAAGGTATCACCACAGAAGAAACAGACATCAAAGCAGTAGTGCCTATTCCCACGTGTAAAATTCAGTAACTGCCATTTTAAAAATTATGCGACTTGTTTCCGTAAGTTTTGGTGAAATCGATTCAATAGGCCAGCAATCGATTACCAGTTCATAAGCCAACAATGGCGATCTAGGCTGTATGGCGCATCGATGCGCTATACAGCGCACTGATGCATTGTTTCGACTTTGGAACTGGGAAATCGTTGCGCGACTGCTATATTCCGAACTGCACCGGAATATGTTGATGGCGCCCTGCGCCTTGAGATGATAATCTGAATCTTAGTTTGTGAAACCTAGACTGGCAGCGACATACTTTCAAGCTCGAAATAAAACAATCAAAATTTGTTGTGTAAAATTTCAAATCTTATTATGAAATCATCGTGCACAGTAGCACCACAGAGAACAGACGTTCATCTTTGGTCTGCTACTTGTGTAAACCTTTAAACCGACATTTCAAATGAATGTCGTTGTGGCAGTTTTATTTCTAGTTATCGGAGAAGGTCTTTCTTTCGTAGGGTATCCAAACTATGGTGAGCTCGAGAGCTATCACCAGTAAGGACCGCAGTAAAAGGGTCGACTGCTGATCGATAAAAGAGTCCGTTTATTTCGGTGTCATTGGGTTTATATATGGTTTTCGGTTGAGTTACAATATTTGGCTTAATCTACTTTCCTATTGGTGAGAATGAGACAACTAAAATCCATACCCGAAAATGTGCTTGATTTGCTAGGTTGACATTTTGTATGCCTCGGTGGTCCTACCCGGTTGTGCAATTTGAAAACTTTCGTTTTCGTTTGCTCGTCAGTGAAAGGCACACTCAGAGGAAGGAAAGAGGAATGGAATAATTATAGCACCGCGGCTCGGGCGCCTCGTATGGATGCAATTGCATTTTGCATTCTATGTAATTTCCCAAGTAACCACAAGCATTAACGTATTACAGTAATTCAACTGTAATTCAGCGAATGTAATGCATCACGCCTTTTTTCAGCAATATGCGTGCAATGATGCTTTAAGTGCACATTATGAATGCATTGAAGCATTGCCTTATTTTAGCAATCAAACATGCGTTAATGGCTGATATACAGTCACTAATCAATGCTTCATTGCATTATCTTACTAAATGCTTCATTGCAACAAATACGACAAGACTTTATTGCATTATATACACCATTACTAATGTTTACAATTATGTCCACTGTTCCATACACAGCTGGAAAAAGGGCGAATCAGATTGGTCGAACCTCTTCACCATCATTCTTTTTCGATTTCAACGGCTATTATGCAAACAAAATTTTTTCATATTTTTTATTTTCATATTTATTGTAGAAGAGATTTTATTCTAAATCCAACAGAAAATCGTCACAACAGAAAATGTATTTTTAGCTGAGTTATTTATGGAAGAAAAGCCGACGAAGAGAATCGTTCAAAGTTATCTCTCTTATTTCAGCTCTGTCTTGTATTGTAAACAGCAACAAGCCATGGATTGGTCAAACAGAAAGTAGAAAGCTTTTTTTGAAAAGTGGAAATTTCAGAAGAAAAGTGTCGAAATATCGGTCCCATATACCTGAAACAAAGTTTCAAAACGAAATCCGAGATGCTGAACCCAGTAGGCATGGTAGAGTTATAAAAAAAACAGAAGTCCTGGCAGTAAGCGCTGACTTTCCGACGTTCCGACAATGAAACTACCGAGAGGAAGGAATCTGACCGAAATTATCATGAAAAACTCGTGGAAACCCAGTCCAGAGCCCAGTTTGGAACAGTTGCTGGAATCCGAGCACCGTAAATCTATGTACTGCTTTCTGTCTGTCAAAATAGTCTGAGGAACCCAGTTTGACCAGTTGTTGGGGAATAAGTAAAATATGCTTCAGACTACAGCGATAAAATTCTAAACAGTATTTAATAAGATATATTTTATGCAAACTTGTTGTAGTAGTTGTCGGTAATGTCACTTTTTACCACTGATCCATATGCTTCCATCAGATAGCAGCGAATAATTGTATGTGTCAAAAAACATGCCAAATACACTGATGTTCAAAGAAATATAAAACGATATTGTTCAAAACAAATGTTTGACGTGTTTATCAGTTCTAAATGTATTTATGTGTTTCTCTATTCTTTTAGATTATCAATATATCATCATATTATAGATTATCAATATATTCAAATGTCGAGAGTAACGTTTATTCGACTGTTCCACGCAAAACAGTCTCCTCCATGATCAGCTCCTCCAAATCCTCATATTCATCATCTTCATTCACGGTAATCTGCCCCGTGTACTCCATTTTAAAGCTTTCACCTTGACCTCGATAATTCCCTTGCAATCGGGGTTAGACTTCGAGTTCTGGACGTGACTAGTTGTCTTACGATTGTAGTCGTTGCTAGAACCAGAATCATCCCGAAGTTTTTTGGATCTGTTCCTGGATTCTGGCTTTCTCAGCATCTGTTCACTTACCCGCTGCTTTGAATTCCTCATACACAGCTTCAAGAATTTATCGCACTCATCCTTGATCGTACCGTCCTGGATTACGGTTAGCAGCGACCTCAATCTGACTATATTTAGCCACTCTAGGCAATCCTTGAAGTAATGTAATGATTAGTTATGTTAAATGTGAAATAATCCTTGAAAACTTACTGTTTATTTTCTGATGAGAAGATGCACTTATTTTCACCTCGGACACAAAAAAAGAAAAACAAAAACCGAACAGCTAAATTGTGACAGATGCTGCTAGACCTGGACACTGCAAGAGCTGTGTCTAACAAGTACTGTGCGTTTCTCACCCGAGTTGATTTTGGAATTGTATTTCGAAAGTGCGCTAATGAAAATAAAGAGCTTAATTGGATCAAATCGTATTGATATGTTGGTGAATTTTATTATGAGATGTCAGAATAGTTTCGATGAAAATAGCAGTGCGATTTGAGGCAATCGCTTACTTAAATTCGCTTTTTCGCATTTGTGAAACTCGATATCGCAAATCGCTTGAGTGGGATATGTATAATACAACTGGACAATGTGCTATTAATAGACGCTGCTTTAAGTACTACTGGCTAAGGCATGTAGCACTTGTGGTCTAGATGATAGGCGCGGCAGGACATCGATAACTTCTCTCGTCAATTTCTAGGTTCGAGTCCCGGCAGAGGATATAGTCTAGTCTTCTTAATGTAATAAAAAAGCTTATGTATCTTCCCAGAATTACCGGATAAATAAATAAGGTTGAAATGTGAGAAATGGCAGAATATAATTAAATGGAATAAAAACATTTGTTTTTAAATGTAATTTTTTTTTGCGAACCTTAAATGAACATTCCGTAATGCTTTCAATGTATGCAAATTATAACTTTATTCCAGCTATTAAAATGCAATGGAGCCTTGACAATACATTGCTAAATGCTTCCTTCGTGCATTAAATATACCTTGTCTAAAGCATATTTATGGTACACGCAGTAATTATACTTTAGCAATGGCCAATGAAAAGCTTGTTAACGTTGCTTTATTTAAACTATAGTTGCGCCCTTTTCCACTTTAATTCTGCTTTTATGGGGCATATAATGCAGTTTGACTTTATATCCTATTTTACAGTAGCATATAAAGCGATAGTAATGCTACTATATATAGCTCTACGGTTACTTGGGTTGAGTCTCTGAACTTAGTTCGGTTTGGAGTTAATGATTTGTTGTGATTTGTTTTGTTTATGGTTGGGTTATTGTCGTAAATATTTAGGGATGCACATCACATCGTTATGCTCCTGATAGGCGGCGCTGCAGTTGTGCTATGACTGTCATGTAAATGTTAATCAATAAAAAACCTAGCACAAAACCTGAAAAGTTATGTTTGCTTTTCTCTGTACATGCTTTTGACACCGGCTGCCCATATTAACTTTTACACATGTTTTTCAAGGAAAAGGTATATGGACATCAATGTCTGTTCTCTGTGGTAGCACCAACAATCAATATGCAACTAGCGATTTGAAATTGGTTTACCGTTGTAGAACCCTTTGGTCCGAAAAACACCTTGAAGCCAGCACCTTGCTGTACATATTTGCGCCTTTGTTTTGATTTGCTGTGTTATTTTGACAAAATATTAGAGAGCACTGAAAATAAATCAATAATTTTTATTATTAAAATTGGTAAATACTTAAATTGGTAAATTTTTGCTTCCAATTGAAATCATGTGAGTCAGTATGATTTTCATTTGCCGCACATAATTTTTAACATCCGTCACTTAATACACAGGTTCGTTTCCAATGAGACTGATATAGTTCGCACATAATTTTCAATGGAGCGAGAAATTTCATTCAAGTGTGTTTTCACTTTGCACAATTCTATCCATCTTCGCACTTAAAACTAATTAAAAAACCGGGCGCGAATAACAATCAGCAGAAAACTAGTTAGAAAAACAAAGCGACAGGCCTATCAAAAGCGATTGTTCAGAATGGGAAAGGTGAGACGAAATTCGTATTCGATTGCCGAGAGAAACGTGTTTTGCTTACCTCAAATTTTTTTTTACAAAATTACAGCATCCGTTGAGGAAAACTTTAACACTTCCTCTTCGAAATGATCGTGGTGGATTGATTAGGCGAGTTTTCAATAACGAGAAATTTAAGGAAGAAGCCATTGTTTACGTTTGTCAGTTAGGCCCTAATGAAAAATTTGTGTCGATATATTTTAATAAGAGTTACTCTTACTCATTTTCATCAATTTAAAATTTTAGTGAAATGAGTGAAAGTTGAGCAAAAAATTAAAATCATTCAATTTTCTCTTTAAAATTCAAATACTAGGAATTAAGAAACTTTTAGGGTCATTTAAATATATTCCAGTTTTATTTATTTTCATTCGTTTATATATTTAACAGCATGAGATCGGTTGTCGTATGCATAAAGTCTTTAATTTTTGACTCCGGAAGCCCAACATCACAGCGCATCTTCATCACGTACTGCTCCGCGAGTTGTGTCATCTCAGGTGTAGAGACATAAGTTTCGATGAACAATATATTTGTGATTCCAGAATAATTTAGATCGTTTTGCACGGTCTGCATCGTAAGATTTGACCCTGAAGGGCTTGGACGCTCCGGTAGCCTGTTCTATTTTTCTAATTTCTTTTCATTTGAGAAGTTGAAAAGAAATTAGAAAAATGGAACGAATTATTGCAAGTTTCACGAATTCCTAGACATTTGTGAAGATTGTGCTTGCAGTGTATTTTTTTCGCACTCAGCTTTTCCCAAAGATTTGCATTGACAGTTACGTTTGCATTTAGCGTGCATATGTATTTACATGACGCATTTATGATTATAATTTGTTTATATGTGATACCAAACAAATCAACAAAACAGCAAACATGGCTTTTGAACCAAATTCCCAACCTGCGAATAAAAAACGCCGTCAGAGATATCCAGCATCGGAGTCGGGCACCAGTAGGTACACAGAAGAGGAATTTTTGATGGACACGGAAAGGGATCCGGAAGAGGAGTATGACGACGATTTGAATCCTCTTCCGCTGGACATCATTTATGTTGCTAATCTAACCACGGATGATGACACAGAAGACCCAACAACTGCTTCCTCCGGCGGGTTTTCTCAACAAAACTACCGATTGGCAACTATAGCTGCTGGCTGTCGGTGTCTGTTTGTCATTTAAAAGACCATTCTTCCGGAAAAGAAGTGGGAAAACGGTGTTGGCTATTTGCTCACAAATTCGTAAAGCACGTACCCAAAATAACCATTAGCGTTATCACGTTGTCTGGTATTGCCTCGATTTCGAAATTGCCAGATCTGATCTTAGCTGTCGTTTTAACATGTCCACCTCGTCCCTCCCCGTAAAACCGCTTCTATTGTATCGTTACAGCTTAACGCAACGCAACATCTACGCCAGACCAACAGCAACAATATCGCATCGCCAATCTGCTGTTGGAAGCCAACATTAAGATTCCTACTTCCCCATTCCTACCCGAATCATTGTAATCCCTAACCTCCACCAAGTCGCTAGTTTTTCAGCTTTCCAAAACTAACCTAGTAAGTAAGTTATTGTCGTTGTTAAAATGAAAAAAACTCGGCTTCGTTATGCCTATGGCACTTGAGCTTCATAAATAAATGTAGGTAAAACAATCGTTATCTCAACCAGTCATAAAATTTCAGAACATTAGCTCTATTTTAATATCTCTGGCATGAATTTGTAAACAAAAATTTCTACTCACGTTCAAGACAGACCAAACTTTCAAACTGTATTCCCAAATAGAAGAGCTGGTTACAACACTGTTTCACAATTCATAAAATCTCATTCCATTACAAATCCTTTAATTCAAGTCTATTTGTTATCGTCCGTCTCCGTCTGCGTTTAAGGGCATTTCCGTTCTACTTTTCCCGGACTCTTCATACTCCTGAGAAGAAATCCACATCTGCTGGAATGTTCCGATGCTTGCCAGAATAGATCCGCCTATCCAAGCTCCGAACCGCCGTTCTACGGAACAGTTGGCTGAAATCATTGTCAACCGAGTGTTGGATGGTGCCCGGTGCTGCAGATCTCGATTCAGACGTTCCGGGAAGCCAGGCAGCAAAGTATTTCCACCGGTAACAACGACCGATCCATACAGGGATAGACGCACGTCAGCGTCGCACATTCCAACACTGGAGGAAGCCAACCGTCCTGCTCCCAGCATCGTATGGTCAAATAAGCTTTCAGCCAGTTTAAAACGCTCTGGGACGAAATCCTGATGATACCCGTTGGAGAATATGTAATGCACTACCGGAATCTGAGCAGCAGTACGTTCGTCATATGGCGTTTCCAGGACTTCAACAATGGTCATTTGAAAGTCCTGTAGACCTTTAAGCATGTACTGTTGCTAAGACAGAGTCAGCTTTTCTGGCAGCTGACGTGGTGTAAGTCAAGCATTATCACGCTCTTTAATTACGTTCTTGGCAGCGATTCCATAGACCGGAGTCAGATCTATATTCTGACTCTCGAGGTATTGACGGCATTGCAGCGAAAGATAATTAACTCCCAATGGGGATTTCACAACGGCTTGACTGAAAACATATCCTACCTACGGAAAATAATTGAAGTAGAATTTTTCCCATTAATTAAGAATGTGCATATTCAATTTCATACTCACTACTGGTGGCATTGTTGTCCGATTTTGTTTCCAAATCGGAGTTCAGTGCTGCATCCGGAAAGATAATTTGTTGTTGTTGATGTTGGATTTTGCTTGGGTGACGTGCCTCACATTCGCCAGAAGGATAATTTGACATTTCGCCGTGTGTGCACGCTAACTCAAACAACGTAAATGTAAATTTTGGGACAAGGTTGAGTGTGATAAAAAAATCACTGTGACAAAAAAATTCTCACACTACTCTTATAAGGTGCAAAAAGCGCAATACACACCTAGATTTTTTTACAGTATACTGTAATTTTTACCGAATATGAAACAGCTGAACATTCGGTAATCGATTCGGTAGTTTTTAAGTTTTACAATACGTTCAGTAAATTTGACTTCGCTACTAAGCTGTCATAATTTACCGAAATATTCTGTAAATTTTGCTGAACGATTGGTAACGCGAGCTGTCACATTTTTACCAAAAATTCTGTAAACATTTTTCAGATGCTCAGTAAAATTTACAGATTCGTTTGTGAACGGGGTTTTATTGATTTTCTTTCTTGATTTCATTTCCTGTTCATTGTTGTTTAGTTTGATCATTTATTTGTATAATATAAAAAATATTATAAAATCACCTAAACAAAACTTGGTTACCATTTTGATTTTAATGGAAGAGTTCATGATACCCGGTGACAATTTTGTCCTGAAGCATTCCGAAATATTCACTGAAATAAGCAGCATTTGGCTGCACCGTGAAACTCAACCGAGCTGACCAACATTCAACTTTAAATGGCGGGAAAAGGCCGGGTTTGACAGCAACGAATAAATTTACAATCTGTTCTGTACTTTTTTTACAGTTTATTTTGCAAAAGAATAAATTTACAGTATATTCGTAATTATGTTTACAGTGTTGCGGTACTGAAGCAATTTACAGTTTCGATCGGTAGTTTTTCTACAGTTTAACGGCAGTTTTCTTTAAATTACAGAAATTCAGTATTTGTGATTGCTGGAATTTTGTAAAATGTCATTTTTTACAATACGTTCGGTGAAATTTTTGGTTTTACAGACCGAGTTCAGCAAAAATAGTACCGAACATAATTTTGGAAATTTGGTGTGTAGATTTTTGCCTTAGAGTTTCGCTCTACTTCGCAAAAGCCAGCTTGAAATAATTGAGTCGGTACCTTACCGTCAAAACAGTTGAAAACTCAAAACAAAAATCTGAGGATTTTTATTTTTGGTTGAGTTGATGTTACTCAAATTCATAAATCCTCTTACTCATGCGCTGACGTTTCAAAAGAAAATATGAATCTGAGTAACTTCAACTCAGTTTTGGGTTATCTTGAACGAGCGTGTAGCTGGAACACAAAAAGACACATTCCTTCCCCTTGGCTAAGGATGGTTACCAAAATCTGCTTCATTTCGAGCGGTCGCTACCAAGAGATTTTGACATTTTCTTCTCGTTTTGACATTTTCTGCTGCTGCTTTGGTCGCCATATCTAATTTTTTTTCACTAATCAAATGGATTGCATTTTGCTTACCGCAGTTATTTTTCCTCGAAGTCAGTGCAAAAACTACTTTTAATACTTATTGCTATTGTCGAAAACAAGCGGTAATGAAGGTTCGTAAATTTGGTAGTAGAAATTTTAAGCGAAGTGTGTTATTTTCGAAGAAATACCCATTCAATCGGAGTGAACTTTTTTTTTTCTTCCTCTGCGCAGAAAATTGCAGAGCAGAAGCTGCAGGCTTTCACCGTCGGAACGATGGGCAAGCGGCAGCTCAGCCGGAAGGAGCTGGAGGAGCAGAAAAAGCGCGAGGATGAAGCCGCGGCCGCACACGTACGTGAAACAAGTAGACATACACTACTTTCTACTCTAGATTATGATTGATTTTAAGTTTTCCACATTTCTCACTACTTGGTTGTTTCGTTTTGAAACACAATTTTGAGTCATGCCCTCTACTATATCATACAAGCACAAAACAATGCCAAGAATAGCATTCCTAATCGTACTTGACAATTTAAGGCGTTCAAAGAGTTTGTTGAAACCTTTCAAGAAGCTCCTCCAAGATTGGAAAGGTTTGGGTGAAAGCCGGAACGTACGATGCCGGTTCGAGAAGCAAGTTTGAAATTGGTTCGAGTTGGTTTGATATTTGGCCGGAAGTGTCTCACCAGTGTCGTTCCCACGTTGCTTTCAGAGGAAGATGTGCGTGATAAGGGGAAGCTGTATAAACCGTCGTCGAAGTTGGATCCGACCAGGAGAAAAACGATTACATAAAGTTGATGACTGCTGAGAATAAGAAAGACCTGGTAACAGCCAAGAAAAAGCGCAGGAAAAGAAAAAGAGCAACCTGGAACTGTTCAAGGAAGAGCTGAGACAGATCCAGGAGGAACGTGAGGAACGGCAACAAGCGTACAAGCACATGGCGAAATCGATGGCTCCGGTGACGGTTGACCCGGATCCGGCGTTGAAAGAGTCGGAGTCCGGCTCGTTCGACAATGGAGATCCGGAACACGACCAATCTGTATCTGGGTAATTTAAATCCAAAGGTTCGTATATGGCGGGAGGTGGTTTTTTTGTGAGAAAGCAGGAATGATTATGTGCTTGTCCTTGCTTGTAGATCTCTCGAGCAAGAGCTGATGGAACTGTTTGGTAAGTATGGTCCATTGGCTAGCATCGAAATTCGTGGCCTCGCTCGGAGGAGGAACGTGCTCGGGGAAGGAATTGCGGTTTCGTAGCCTACATGAGTCGCCGGGATGCGGAGAGAGAGCACTGAGGTCACTGAACGGGAAAGAAGTGATGAACTATTTAATGAAGCTGGGTTGGGGTAAACCGGTTCCTATTATGACTCATCCAATCCACATCCCACCGGTGCTGGTGGCATACACTTTGCCTCCACCTCCATCTGGACTGCCATTCAATGCACAACCGCATCCGTCCGATCTGGATAATATTCTCAAGATGACCTCCAAGATGTACATGGAGTGATGCCGATATGAAGGAGAAGATGGACGATGTGCTGTTCAAAGCGTTGGTGAAGTGTGGTCATCCCAACGGAACGGCCGCTATTGATGTTGATCCATCGGATGGTGGAATTCGTCATCCGCGAGGGTCCGATGTTCGCAGGCGCTGATAATGACGCGCGAAATGGACAATCCGGATGTATAAGTTTCTCTGTTTGAGAACGAAAGTCCTACCCATATCTACTATCGATGGAAACTGTTTTCGTTGCTCCAAGGCGACACGGCTATGGATTGGAGGACCAAAGAATTCCGCATGTTCAAGGGGGGATCGATTTGGAAACCACCGCCAATCAATTTCTACACCCAGGGAATGCCGGATGAGCTGCTGGCAGACGACGATGATCTCTGAAGGCAACAAGTGGCAATTTATCGGTAGCGTAAGTATTCCGGGGAAATCACTGAAGGGTTCTCAAATTGTAATTTGATTTTCACACCGACAGTCAACGAGATCGGCTGGAAGATCTCATTCGCCATTTGAGTCCTGAGCGACAGAAGATTGCTGATGCGATGATCTTCTGCATCAGAGCACGCAGATGCCGCGGAGGAGATCGGTGAATGTATCACCGAATCACTGGCCAGAAACGAAACGGTGGTGAAGAAGAAGATCGCTCGAATCTATTTGATTTCAGATATCCTTCACAACTGCAGTGTCAAGGTGCAGAACGCGAGTTTCTTCCGGAAGGCGTAAGCATGCGAGTTGTTGATTGACCAGTGGGCGGTTTTGACTTGATCTTGATTCATCTACAGGCTTGAGAAAAATTTAATGGATATTTTCAAAAACCTAAACGGCTATCATATGCAGTCAGACAGTCGCCTAAAGGCGGAAGGTTTCAAAACCCGCGTGATGAACGTCTTCAAAGCGTGGGAGGAGTGGCCGTTCATCCGAAGGAGTTCTCACAAAGATGCAGCAAACTTTCCTGGGAATAGTTGTCGTAAGAACGTTGATGTGGTTAAAGCAAGTTGATGGTTGATTCTAACACATGCTCGCTTCTTCCAGGCTGAAAAACAAGAAGAAGAACCGGATGAGGACAACGAAGACGAGGATTTGGATGGCGTTCCGCTGGATGGTGCCGCTTTGTTGAAATCGGCTATGTTGAAGGGCATGACCGAGACGGACACGCGAACTCCCATTCTGAAGCAGGGAATCTACAGCGACGAGGAGGATATCGACGGTATGCCAATGGACGAAGACATTGACGGTATTCCGATGGATGCGCAATCAATCGGCAGGTGATGGCGAGGGTAAAGCCGGTGGAGGGTCGTTCATTCCGTCCGGCGGGGAAACAGTTGATGCGGCGCAGATTGAAGCACAAGCTCATAACAACCAGCAAGTGGGACACGTTAGATCCGGTGGCACCGGAACCGCCACCTAATATCGCTAAAAGATGGTGACGGCTCGGACGATGAGCAGGGAAATGGCAAGGGGTGAGTTTGAGAAGCTTTGGTTTCGAATTTCATTCGTTTACATTTTGTTTCCTCAAATTAGCGAGGACGAAGCTCGTCGCATGCGATTGCGTGAGATTGAAGTTAAGATTGTTCAGTACCAGGATGAGTTCGAATCTGGTGCCCGTCAGGTACGGGTCGGTTGGACAGTGGCCGAAGAGATTGCCCACTATCGACGGAAGTTGATCAAGAAAGCCGAAAGGGAACTCCGCCTACAGCAACAGCAGCAGCAGCAGTTGCAACAGCAGTAATCTCAGCAGAGTCCGGAAGACTCTGACGATGATACGGACGACTATGAACGAGTCGTTAGTAGCTCGAAGAAGCGCGATCCAAGCGAAGCGCCACCCCGAAGCGTAAGTCATCCTAGCAAACTATTCTTGAAACAACACTTGAACAATTCAACATTCCCTCCCAGCTCACGCAAGCACAAGAAAACCCGCCGTTCCTCGTCGACGGAGTATGTTCGCGAGGTTGTATCCAAATCATCCCGGCGATCCCGATCGCCGGTCTACGTGTCCAGCAGCCGAAGCAAGCGCGAATCGCCTCCATCGCCGGTGCGCACTAGTAAACCGGCATCCAGTAGGCATCGTGTGTCCCGGAAGCATTTCACGCTCTCCAACTCGAAAGCATCACTCCGAACGTTCCATTTCCGCCAGCAACCCGGCAGCAAGTACGATCTTCTCGAATCGCCAGCCCGTGGTTCCACCATCAGTTCCAGTGCCGCCGCCAGTACGACAAATACGAAACCCTCGAGTAGCTCAAAATACGATAAGTACGAATCCGTTCCGTCGTCCGCAGCACGATGCCCGACCGTGCGAGTCGGAGCGGACGCAGCAAGCACGATAAGTACGAGAAATACGACCCTCATCCAGCAAGCACGAGAGGAACGCGAACGGGAACGCGATACAGTGAAAGCGGAATTGGATGCGGAACGCGAGCGAGAAAGGGAACGGGAACTACGGGAACGGGAGCGCGAAAAGGAACAGCGGGAACGCGAAACTGCGGGAACGGGAACCGCGCGAACGAGAACGGGAACGAGAACTTCGCGACAGAGATCGGGAACGGAAAGGGATCGGCTGTATTCCAGCAGCAGCAGTAGCAAGGTACGATATTGTGGGTTCAAAGTACGAGGAAGACAGTAGGAGGTTCCGGTAAGTGATCTAATAAATACCTCGCAATTTGTCCAGTAAATCAACATGTCTCATCTCGCTAACAGATCTCCCTCACCTGTTCGACCCGGCTAAGGGATAGTTACGCTGGGACCCGTTATGCCAGCAGTGGCAGCAGTAGTTCACGTTCGGAAAACACAAGAAACACAAGTACCAATTGGTGTACGCGGAACTACTTCTTCTTTGCGTTTCTCGTTCGCCTTCGGGTCCGAACTTAAGATTACTTATAGAGCTGGTATCGTGCTGTTCACCGATGTTTCCGCCCGCGGTTCTGAGGGGCCTGTTGAGACTCGCAATCGAGTAAGCAGATAAAATGTCAAATTTGAGCATTTTTCTCCAATGTGTCGATATGGTTTGTAAGAAGCAGTTTAAGTAGTTTTAAACGATTGCAAAACTATTGCACGTTTATGCGTGTAGGTCCTCCAGGCCTTCAACTCGACTGGAGACGAAAAAGTGGATTATTTAAATATATGTTTGCAAATGAGCTGAACGTTGGTGTTCTCTCTCCAAAACTGTTCGAAATTTGTCCGGTTTGGTAT
>JASCZW010007507.1:0-65087 GCA_034211315.2 Aedes japonicus | reverse complement strand
TGCAAACGACGTTTGAATGGTGGGTTCATTTGCGCCGAGGCGATCTTCGCCATTGATGAAGTGAGAGATCACCGAGAGTCAGTTATCACGCACGACCATCTTACCCACCCAGCGACAA
The DNA here is from genome assembly GCA_034211315.2 of Aedes japonicus. Taxonomy (NCBI): domain Eukaryota; kingdom Metazoa; phylum Arthropoda; class Insecta; order Diptera; family Culicidae; genus Aedes; species Aedes japonicus. Next base: position 64,969 of record JASCZW010007507.1, on the reverse strand, counting down.
GATCCACTAACGGATGTCGACTGATGACTATACCATTGCTTCATATAACATTAACAATTTATACGTTGAATGTTCCAGCGCGTGAATCACGATAGCGAAGTATGCATAGTTGTTTAGCATGATAAAGAAGATTACGAGCTGGTTCACTATAATAAGAATGACGTTTACAGGTTATCCACATAGCCTTCTTCAAATACGTACATTGACACAATGTGGATTGATTCCAACATTCCTTTGTAGTATCAATGTTATTCTTTCACGAATTTTGCAAAGACCATCTCTTTAACGTCTGTCAGTACTGATGGGCCGAGCAGGCGTTTGCGCATCTATGTATCTTTTTCGGTGAGTTTAATTGAGTGTTGCCATGAGTCTAATACCGCGCCTACGTTAAATCCGCCGGCCAAACAGGAGGGAGTCCGCGCTTCCGATGTTGCATCCTCTTCGCAGATTGCGCTCCGGTAGTGCAAGAATGCAGACTTCATCGCAGTGAACATATTGCTCTGTTAATTTCTTCCATTCCGAATCGATCTATCATGTTGACGGCAGTGTAATATTAACTGAATTCCAGAATCTTCCTGACATAAGCCCGTCGTCCATCAAATAGATGGCATCAAAGATGCAAACCAGAATATAATTTACAAATTTAATACGCGTTGCTTCTGTTCGGCACATTATCTTGCCTTCATTTCTGTTGTTCAGTCTGTTTTCTGATTGCTGAATCGCCAAGATCATACATTGATATGAAAAAGTACAGTACAGTCATTTGCCTGCTCCACTATTTGCTTGCACTGCCATCGTTTTCATTGATAAGACGTAGCAGTAATTACTATCATAGCCTGGAATATCGCATTATCTTCAAGCGTAAAATAAACTGCTTTCCGTTGATATTCCATTACCACTTCAAGGTGCAAATCTCGATAAGTCTACAGTATGTCCCAGGCCATGAGTTTTCAATTTACCTTAGTAAGCTTTAAACATTATTTTACTGCTCTAAATGCATGTGTAATCATCTGACTGTATACTGTGAGACGATGTAAAACAGCAGCCCGCGAGTAACAAAAGCCTGTTAACAAATTGCACAATTGCGTGATGTTATCTGGCTATCGTCATGTATCCAATGTCTTCACTTTATGAATTACGGAGCTGATAGTGTCGCAGCGACGATCCGATCAGTGAAATACAAGTAAGGAACGCACAGACCCATCCGGAAATTAGCTGTATGATTACATTCCCCAAAACTACGTACATGGCAGCCATCAGCGATCATAACACATGGAAGAGGTGTTTCGTCGAAGAAGAGGATGTTGCAGAACGTGAAATCTGCTTACACCAAATCATCCGGGCTGAGTCATGGCTAGGCAGTTGAGGATTCCCGTTGAAATGCTGCAGTATTTATCGTTTCGATTGTGCTAATGAGTTTGATTTACATGAACATTTGAGGATCTGCCATGGATGAAAGTCAACTTTAGAGCCAATACCACACGTCGCCTTTCCCAATGCGGAGAATCATCAGCGTGGCCAAAGGATACTTGCCTTCCATCAGCCCGACTCTGAACTTGGATTACTCATCATATATCTGCTGTAAATTAGTCTGTGAACGTTCTTCACTTCATGCCCTGAGCTTCCATTAATAAAGAATCAGACATGTGACATACGAGTATCAATCATGAAGGGCTTGATAAACAATTTCATGAAATATTATGATTTTTTTAATTTTCTACCTTTCTTTTTAAATATATCCGCATTTTGTGATTACTTCCGTTACTTCAAGTAGGGGCTCATTTTGTCATCACCTTTCATATATAAATATTATTATTATTATTACATATATTATTACATATTATTATTATTATTATTACATATTATATATTATATATTATTACATTATTACGCCTATATCTATCTATATATACATGATTGCTAAAATAAGTGTCTATCTCTCTGTCTTTTCACTTCATTTATTGTTCAAAGTAAACATATAGTTTTCTATTTATTTTATCTTTAGTTTCATTTATATCACTGAGTTTTACTTAAAAAAACCAATTTGTGCTGAAAAATAACAGTGATAAAGAAGTCAAAAATCGATATAAGCTGATACCATTGAAAGACTGATTGCTCCATGTCATGATATTGACATCGGCCACCTGGCTAGAGCACAGTAGATCGCATTCTCTGATCCAACTGAAAAAAAATGGAGAGCTATTCGAGTTGACTTCAGGAACTGAAATTGTTCGTTGCGATGTAGCAAAACGGTGAATCAGCACTGGCCGTCGCTACAGGGCACATCAGTATGGCCAAGGCAAATTGAAGCTTGCAACGTTTGATCAGCGTTGATCGCCCGCAGTGGTGCGGAAAACGGATGCTATATCACAGATCATGAAGTCAAGAGCACTGAAGGTAACTGTTCGTGTTCATGCAGATCGGGAGAGGCCACATCTGGCTATCGATGACAGGAGGAGGAGTCGATGGTCCAAGGTTTTCTCGTGTAGAATGACGGGATTAACGACGGCAGATTTACATCAACATCCCAAGCATAGTTCGTTGTATCCAGACGGCCTGAAGAGAAGTTCGTATTCCAGCAGGATACAACGACTGAAGCATTACTGCCAAGAAAAGCTTCCAACTTGAATGGATCAAACCGTTGAATGCCTTCATTGGGGACTCAATCCCACGAGAATTGCAGAAGAGAAGCAACTGGTGTTACCAATAAAAGCCACCTTCAGGCCTGGGAAGAACTAGACCCACAACACACCTGGTTGAAGAGCATACCGAAGCGTCAGTAGAGGTTCAAAGGAGGACACATCAATTATTGAAATGCTTATTTTACTTTAATTTATGTTTTTCGTAGCCTAAATGAAGTGAAGCACATTATTTGTCATCGTTTTTTTTACTCCTTCATCAATACATCGCTTGAAACTCGACTTTTTACGGAAATTAATGGCCGAGAGCATACAACATTCGATTTCAGCTCGACGAACGATCGCTCGAGTCGAATGGTATATGACACTCTCGGCCCCGTGGGCCTCGGATAAAAAGTCGAGTTTTCAAGCGATCTTAATACCCTTCTATTGATGTAAGAAGGGTAAAAAAACAGTGACAAAATAATGTGCCCACTTCATTTAGGCTACAGAAAACATAAATTAAAGTAAAATAAAAGCATTTCAATAATTGATGTGTCCTCCTTTGGTCTTCAGGACCTCCTGCAGGCGCTTCGACATGCTCTCAACCAGGTTCTTTAGGTGTTGTGGATCTAGTTCTTCCCAGGCGCGCTCCAGGGCTTCAAAATAGTTATTTTTATTGGTAACACCAGTTACTTCTCTTCTCAGTAATTCTCGATGGGATTGAGGTCCGGGCTTTGTGGAGGCCATTCCAGCGGTTTGATCCGACAAGACCGGAAGAAAGACTTTTTCTTCTTGGCAGTATGCTTCGGGTCGTTGTCCTGCTGGAATACGAACTTCTCTTCAAGGCCCGTCTGGATCAGCGAAACCTCCAGATTTTCTCGCAGGATGTTGATGTAAGAATCTGCCGTCATTATCCCGTCGATTTTCGGACAATGCTTCCACTTCACCCCGACGAGAAATACCCCCAGACCATCACATTTCCTCCTCCATGCTTCATCGTGCCTTGGATGTGGCGCTCCTGAAGCTCCTCTCCCGATCTGCACCAAACACGAACAGTTACCTTCGGGTTCTTCTTGACTTCGCGCATGATCTTGGTGTCCGTTCTCGCATCCGTTTTCCGCTTCCTGCCTCTTCCAGGGCGATCCACCACTGATCCAAACGTTTTAAGCTTCAGAAGAATTTTGCCAACCGCTGCCTTACTGATACTGTACTTCTTAGCGACAGCCCGGTGCGATTCACCGTTTTGCACATCACGAACGAACAATTTTCGGATACACAAGGGAATTGCTTTCGAGTGCTTTCTCCATTTTTTTCAATTGAATCAAATGCGATCACGTATACAAATGCACCAGGTTGAGCCGTTTGCTTCAAAACATGTCAAAATATCATGACATAAACAATCGAAGGGTCTTCCAATGGAAACTTATCGAAAACATATCGATTTTTGAACTTTATTTTGTCACTGTTATTTTTTTCAACACAAATTGGTTTTTTTAAGTAAAACTCCTTTTTTTCAGTATTCCATAAGTAAAACTTAAAAAGAATATAAAAAAACTAAATAAGAAAAAAAAACTACACTGTGTTTACTTTAATTTGAACCAAGTAAATGAGAGAAATTGAAAAAACAGAAGAGGTGGGCACTTTATTTTGCCTATCAGTGTATATATAAATATAAATATAAACATATATATATATATATATATATATATATATATATATATATATATATGTATATATATATGTATGTATTTATATATATAAAAAAATTGATGACCAAAAAATGAGCTTCAACGAGAAATAACAGAATGTCCTATAAAAAAATGCGAAGATCCATACCTGTTTAAAAAAAAAAAAATCATAGAAAATGATAAAAAAAATCATAATATTTCATAGGGAATTGTTTATCAAGCCCTTCATGATTACATTACTCAATATGTCCACATGTCATCGAGTTCCATGCTTTGGTAATGGAAGCTTTCAGGGCGCCAACACTGGGGTGAGAACGTTCACAGGCCCTGAACACAGCTTGAACATATGCTCATATTGAGTAATCCAAAGGATTCAAGTCCGGGCTGATAGGAGGCCAAATGTCCTTTGGCCACACTTTTGATGTGTGACACGGTTCTCCGCCATGTTGGAAAATGACGTGTTGGTGTGCTCTAAAGTTGACTTTCATCCATGGCAGATCTTTCAAAATGTTCATGTAAACCTCGGTATTAACTTTTAATCCAGCTTTGATAAATACTGCAGGCATTTTCAGGCCATTGGTCGCAACTGCCCTGAAAATCATGACTCCGGCCGGATGTTTGGTTGTAAACTTGAATTTCACGTTCTCTGGCACATCCTCAATCTTCTTCGGCGAAATAAACCTGGCTGTACGTGTGTTAGATACGGGATCGATAGTGAACATTTCAAGTCATGTTTGACCAACCGTAGCATGGTAGTTTTTGAAATATCGCCTTCCTTAGCCAATTTCCGGATAGATCTGATAGGATTTCGCCTTACTTTGTATTTCACTGATCTGATGACCGGATCGTGTACGGCCACTATCCGTCTTCCGTGGACGTGGTTCATAAAGGAGTGAACGTTGGATACGGCAAACGGTAGCCAGATGGCATCACACAATTGTTGCAATTTGTTTAACGGGCTTTTCAGCTTTGTTACTCGCGAACTACTGTTTTGTTTACATCGTCTCACAGTATACAGTCAGATGATTACACACATGCATTTAAACAGTAAAAATAATGTTTAAAGCTACCCAAAATTAAGTATTGAAAACTTTCGCATTTTTTATGGGACATACTGTAGACTTATCCAGAGATTTGCACAGCAAGTGGTAGTAGGTCTATCAACGGAAAAGCAGTTTGACGCGGCTACGCTTGAAGATGGCTGGAAATATTCAAACTATGATAGGTAGTACTGCCCTAGTGACACGAGGTACGTCTGCGCGAACCGGAAAAATGACTGTTTTGATGGCGAATACAAGCAAATAGTGGAGCAGGCGAATGACTGTTTTGTACTTTTTTCATATCAATGTCGATATGTGATTTGGCGATTCAACGTATCAAGAAACGGAACAACCTGAAGACCAACAAGAAGCAGAAAATCACCAAATAATGTGCCGAACAGAAGCAACGCGCAGCAACAAGGGCCCGGAAATTGTATTCATGAGTTTTGCAGCGACCGGATGCATCTATTTTGATGGACGACGAGGCTTATGTCAAGAAGATTCACAAACCCTTCCAGGTCCACAATATTACACTGCCGTCGTAGAACATGATGTAAGCGATGCAGACAGGTCGATTCAAGTGGAGGAGTTTGTTCGAAAAGTGCTGCTATGGCAAACAATATGTTCCTGCGATATGAAGTCTACCATTCTTTACACTACCGGAACTATGAATGCGGAAATCTATCGACCTGAGAGTCTGCAGAAGAGGTTGATGCCTTTTTATCAGAAGCGTAGTTTCCCTCCACTGTTTTGGCCGGATTTAGCGTAGGCGCATTAGGTCATAACAACACTCAATTCGCTCACGAAAAAAGGTATAGATTTCGTTGAGAAATACATAAATGCGCAAACTTGCCCTCAGCTTCGGCCCATCGAACGCTATTGGGCGATTGTAAAGATGGTCTTTTAAAATTCGTGAAAGAATAACATTATTTCTAACGGTCCTCACAATGTTCAAGTCCAATCCCTTATTATAAATAATCATACTTTTTTTTACATTATTTGAAAGAAAAATATGTGGATAACATATTAACGATACATTCCTTATTGCATAGTTGAATTAAACTCTGTGAATGTCTTATTTCATCATACTAAACAACTATGCATACTTCGCTATCGCGTCGGTTCACCTTGCCTGGAACACGACTGTAACTCAGGACTGCCGATGACAAGTATTTATATAAGCAATAGGGCGCGGAGGGTCTGCTCAGAATATTAAACATCAGGGATTGTTTCAGGTGGATCTTGTCACTTGGGTGGGTAAAAGATGGTCGTGCAGTGATGACGCGACTCTCCATTTTAATTGCACAGTGACATCACATCATTTGACTTCTCTCACTTCATCAATGGCAGGAGTCGCTTCGGCTTTCGAAATGAACCCCACCATTTCAAACAGTATCTGTCTACGGTTTACTGTAACACTGGAACATGAACTATGCTAGCGGAGAACCAACAGGGTGTATTCAAACGAAAGGTGCTGCGTACGATCTGCGATAGAGGGTAGATGGAAGACGGAATGTGGAATAAATCGGTTAAAATGGTTCTCATGGCATGCCCGGTTAAAATAGTTCTCAAGATCGAAGCGATTGACACAAGAAGAAGAGAGACCTGTGGACTACGAAGTTGCCAAAATGCAGTCGTGGACCATTTGATCTGCAGTTAACTTCTGGTCCACGAATTGTGTCCCATAACAGTCGCTTGCGAATGAAATATTTCAGCTGGCCCACTACAAGCCTGCTATTAAACGATTCGATATGTGAGTCTCTTTTTTGCAGAGGACTGAAGGAAGCGTTAATTCTTTAACATTTTACCTTGGTTCACAATGGATTATATTTCTGTACAATATTTGTCGTGTTTTTTTTTTTCATTAGGGCGAATCTAACATTGAGAGACTCTCTTTGGTTACTTTCTCTTTCATTCATATTCCAATCACCTTTACGTTTTTTATTCTACTATTTGTAGAATAATATTTGTAACCCAACTCCCCTCGGAGCAAATAAAAGACCCTGAATCCCAGGTTGAAGCCTGAAGGGGGAAAAAAAGAAAGTCCCCAGTGAAACGGCCGATCCCCAGTGAAACGGCCGAAGCGATTTCTAACAGTTCGTAGATGACAGCCGCTTCAGTCCTGTGCTTTTTTACGCTCTTGCACCCAGCAAAAAGCTTTCGCTCTCCACCGTTAACATTATTTGCGGTGTTCATGTTATACTTCTACGTATGCAACGCCAACGATGCTATATGCCGCCGACACAAAAGAGATGATGAATAATGAGGACAAAGGAGACGCTGGATAATGAAAAAATATCAAATATCGTTTTAAATCGATCCTCAGAATTTTCCAATTCTATAAAAATAAGAAATTTACAGTATACTAACGCCTGTACTCGAAAAAATGCACCATTTTTATCCGTGTAACTTTTTCGTCCGCGGGTAAAAATTGATGAAAATCTGGGTATAACTAGTTTGGAGTGAATTGTTTAGATGTGCAAAATTTCAAATTTAGAATCGGTTCAGTGGTTATTGAGATGTCATCGAAACAAGAAGATAATCGCCGGAGAATTTTGCGCGCCGTCATGGAAAATATGACTGCGACCATGAGATGGTTTGGAAGACAACTGGGAATCACCCATACATCTGTTTTGGGTGGTAAAATCGTTTAAGGAGTCCCAGACGACCGGGCGGCGGGCTGGAAGTGGAAGAAAATCTAAGACAGTTGACCCTGGGAAGGCCCGGAAGGTGTTGGATTATTTCAAGTGTAATCGTAACCTTTCGATTCGCGACGCGGCTCTGAAGCCAAAGTGTTCCGCCTGGTTCGTTCAGAAAACCATGAAACGAGCTGGGCTTCGTGTATTCAAGATCCGCAAGGCACCGAACCGGTGTGATCTACAAAACACAGTGGCCACATCCCGCGCAAGGAAGCTGTATCGAGAGTGGTTAACGAAACCAATGTGTGTGGTTACGGATGACGAAACCTACATAATGGCAGACGCAAAGCAGATATTCTACGTTGCCAAACTACGGTTTGATGTTCCGGAAGACATAAGGTAGAAGAAAGTGGACAAATTCGCCAAAACATACTTGCTCTGGCAGGCCATATGCCAATGCAGTAAACTGAGTAAACCGTACATCACAACGGGTACCACCAACAGCGAAATTTACAACACCGAGTGCCTCCAGAAGCGTCTGTTGCCCTTCCGGCGAGAGGCGAGACATTATTTTGGCCGGACCTGGCATCATGCCATTACGCGCGATCGACGTTGGATTGGTACAGAGACCATAATGTTGTTTTTGTACCAAAAACCACCAACCTCCAAAATTCACCAGAGATTCGTCCGGTGGAAAGATTTTGGGCCATAATGAAGGCCAAAGTTCGAAAATCGTCCAAGGTGCTTAAGAACGACCTGGGGTTGAAGAAAGAATGGATGAAAGTGACCAAAAAGGTCAGCTCCACCATTGCACTAAATGTAATAAGGGGTCTTAAGGGAAAGGTGCGGGCTTTCAGCGATGGAAAGAACATTTAATAAAATAATTATGCCGAAACATAAACCATATGTATTAGTTCATTCCCTGAAAGTTTCTAGGAAATCCGACTTAAAATAAATTTTTAGCAAACTCTTTTGTCTGGTGCATTTTTTTTTCGAGTATAGGCCTTAGCTAAAATCAATTTGCCCAACAATCGCTCTGGCCAGCAGCAACTGTCTGCTGCTCAAGTGTAATTTTGGAGTTTTACTACGTCAACTCGGCTTAAGACCTACTGTCTTCTTACGCTAGAAGCAACGTTTCCGTTTGAAGTTTTACTGATCTTCCACGAAGTATCATCAATTTCTACGCAGGCTTGCTGATATTCGCATCGTTTTCCCCTTATTCACTCATCGTGGCGAAGATCTTCGCAGCATCGATATACAACCATTCTTCACTAATGAAGAGCATACCAACGTAAAAGTATACTGCGGTGAGTAGCCCGGCTGAGAAGAATATGAGTGGCAAAGCAAAACGGGAAGCTTCGTTCTTCATGCTCTTCGGCTCTGACTCACTCACATCGTGAATAGCAGAGTGGTTTGATTGACCTGAGTGTTCTTCGGTCTTGCCACTCTTCTTCACATGCGTTGATCTTCATGAAGAATGAAGAATGAAGATCCAACGCGTTTAGTTTGTTCTTCGACGCGAACCAGGAAAGTTGTTCGTCAAAGTGAAGAACGGTAATGTTTGAAACAGCAGCTTAGTGGTGTGATTAAGGAAGCAACGGAAGCTAGTGGTGCGATTAAATACCGCTGGTTGGCATGGAAAAATGGATTTCATTTCGTTATATCCCAATGTGGCTTTGCGATTGGGTCGGGGATAAGATAACCGTAGTTTTCGTAGTGATAGTTGGGATGGACAGCCAAGTAGTAGCAAAACTAATAAGGCTCTTATGTTGCTTATGTTGCTCTTGTTGCCGAAGGTGGTTGATGTATTGGGTGCAGAGTTAAATAAAGTCTGCTTGGTTTTGAAGATTTTTTTATCGTTACCTTATTTCATTTCTATCTTATTCTACTCGTATTTATGCTGAATTGAGACTGAACTGAAATAAGATTTGTTATACTACAGAATAATTTAAATCTACTCTAAAGACACTAAATAAAAAGAAAAACCTGAATTCCTCCACCTAAGGTTAGAGTTGTCAATTTTTATACTTCCCCATCTCGATCTTATCACCATTGCACTTGTTTTTAAATTTTCAAGTAATTTGTGATGCCGCATTATGGGTTTTAGTAGAGTAAAACGAGCCCCATGAATCTCTTTGAAAACCTTAGAAACAGTATCTGTCGATAACATATCAAATCTTTTTGAATTCATCTTCAGGATGAGAAAATAACATCAAAATATTTGGGAAACGTGCAACGAACATTGTAAAATTCACGTTGATGCCTCGAACTTTCCTCATTTAATTAAACATTGTTTCGTGGTAATATGTACTGATGAAAAAGGTTTTTCTTAATTTCTCATTAAATAATTTAGCTGTTAATAAAATTTAGCTTTTTAAGAAGATGCTAATCGTGTCGTCTGTTATTAGGCACCACGAAAAATATTAGACCATTTTTTTTGCCATGTCTCTGTGCATGTTAAGGTGGTACGCAAATATATATTTATTGTTGGAAGTTATTCGTGTCCTTGAAACTACAGAATAGCAGCTCCATTTATTGACCAAATGGAAGTTTTTAATTATGACTTTGTAGAAAAATATAAACATCACAAATTGCTGAAATTTTGAACCGAGCTGAATTTCCTAATTCTTATAGTTTCAAGCTGAATTGTCTAATTCTTATAGTTTCAAATTCTTATCTTTGAAAACACTGAACCGATATCTTAAACTTGTATACCAAATTAAAGCTTGTCTTTGAATTTAAAAAATGATAATTATAATTCATGGTTAGCATCGGGAATTTTCTTACTGCTTGTTATATTTTTTTTCTTGAAAACTTAGACATTTTTAAATGATATATATAAAAAATCAGGGAAGTCTTTTTTCGTTTTTGAGATACATATTTTTGAAATTTTCAAGTTTTGGTTTTACAGCCATTGTTTATCAGTGAAGACGCATCACAGTGATCTAAAAGCCTTTTTTCACGGCGAAATTACGTTAAAGACAAGTTTGTAGGTAATATAATTTCAAGCAACTTTGTTCAAGACACTATTTTTCTAACTCTTCATTCGACCATGGTAGAGCTATTTTTCTTCTCGGACATGTTTTTCGTTAAAATTTACCCTAACTTTTGAACAATAAGATATACCTAGATACTTAGTTAGCAAAAACATGCATCATATTTTTCTCTACACACTTAGATTTTTTTATAGAAATCTGTAATGTTTTAGCGATTTCTCAACAATTGAACGTTCGGTAATCCGATTTTACGGATTTCGGTGAAATTTTACAGATATCTGTAAAAAATTTACCGGATTTCGGTAAAATTTCCTACTAGTATCCACTGAAATTTCACCATTAACGTATGCGTAATGTGATCTTAATTTGCGAAAGTTCGTTTGTGATTTTGAGCGGCTTTATGGTATTAACGGAATGACTTATAATGTTCATCTTCTATTACATTTGGTAGACTGCTGAAAGGATTATGGCCCTTTACGGCACTTTCTTTGTTTATTTATGAAGACATCAATGGAGTTTTGAAGAAATATATAAAACGCCCAAATGAACCATTGATACAAACGTTCACATAGACTGATAAAACCACTCCCTTAGAAATACATATTATCATGATCAGTATTATAACATGCGTCATACATTTTGTGATAATATACTAAAAATTACGTACTGTTGAATCAGTTTGCTGTTTTTTTGTTTATCATAACCATAATTCATATATTTCCTTCATTATATCATACAATGAATGAGCAAAGGATATACTTGTGGTGGTTGAATTGCATTGAAGCACCCCCTGTCAAAAAGTCAGAAGCCGAGAGTAAAAAGCATAAGAAAAATATATAAGTTTTCCAACCTCTAAACGAAACGGTTTATTTTATCTCGAGCTCCAAATCGCTCCCACATTGGTGACCCCCGACGCGAGAAAAATCGATTTCCAAACGAAAAAAAGTGAAATACGTCCGAATATGTCGTTGGTGCAAGGAAACGCACCGAATCCGGAACCCGAACCGAACGCGGAAAACGTCGCAGTAGCTGCCGCCAGTGTTGCCGTCAAGCTTCCAGAATTCTGGAAGAATGACCCAACAATGTGGTTTGCGCAGGCGGAAGCGCAGTTTGCCCTTGCTAACGTCGTTCGTGATCACACGAAATTTTATCACATTATTGCCAAGGTCGACCAATCGGTTATTTGCCATGTTGCGGACCTGGTCACGACGCCCCCAGCACAAAACAAATACGAAGCCGTCAAAGCACGATTAATTTCTCGGTTCCAAGTATCAGCGCAGGGTAGATTGGAACGTCTGCTGAGTGCCTGCGATTTGGGAGACATGCGGCCAACCCACTTACTCGCGAAGATGACAGAACTGGCCGCCGGCCTGAATGTTAAGGAGGATTTGCTGAAGATGCTGTTTTTACAACGAATGCCGCCGAATGTGAAGGCTATTCTTACAATCAGCGACGGAACAATCGGGAAGTTGGCTGAAATGGCGGACAAAATGATGGATTCCCCGACACACCAAGTTTCCGCCACCGCAAACAACGCTAGCAGCAGTGGTGAAACATCCGATCTTCGAAACCAAATTGCCGCTCTTACCGCAGAAATACGTAACCTCAAAACAGGCAGAGGCGCAACTCGAAGCCGCTCTGCTTCGAGATCAAGTAACAGAGACATGACGGGACACGAAATTTGCTGGTTCCACAGGACTCCGTATTTCCTGTGTTGTGTCCTCGTATGTCCTCAAGTGTCGTGAGCCTTGCCAATTCGGACACCAAAAAAACTAGCTCCGCGTTCACTGCAGTCGGCAGAGGTGGACGGGGCTACACAAAGTCGCCGAATTTTACTATACGATCGCACAAGCATCACGAAATTTTTGATCGATACCGGTTCCGATGTCTCAATTTTTCCGGCCACAAACAGAGACAGAATAAGAGGAGCAGCAGCATTCGATCTTCACGCAGCAAATGGTTCCCGCATCAAGGTTTACGACAAAAGAGTAATGACAACGGATTTGGGACTACGACGCAGATTCAACTGGCTCTTCCTAGTCGCAGACGTTGGAATGGCTATTATTGGTGCCGACTTCCTGGCAGCCTTCGGTAGCATCGTAGATCTGAAACATCGCCGGCTAATCGATGGTGTTACGAAACTCACTTCCATCGGTGGTCTGACAGAAGCAGCTGTCCATAGTGTAACGGTTGTGGCTACGGATCATCCATTCCGTGAAATCCTCACCGAATTCCGGGACGTCACGCTTCCGACAAGTATGAAAACTGCAGTTCATCATGACGTCACACACCACATCCAAGCGAAAGGACCTCCAGCATCAACCAAATGTCGCCGCTTAGCACCTGACAAGCTGGAAGCCGCTAGAAAAGAATTTCAGGTTGAGTGAACTGGGAATCTGCCGCCCTTCTAGCAGTAGCTGGGCCAGTCCGTTGCACTGTGTGCGCAAAAAGAATGGCCAGTGGAGATTTGTAGGGGACTACCGAGCCTTAAATCAGGTGACTGTTCCAGATCGTTACCCCGTTCCGCATATTCACGATCTGTTGAATGTTTTTCAGGGAAAATTTTCACTACAATCGATCTCGAAAGGGCGTACCACCAAATTCCGGTGGAGGATGCAGACATTCCAAAAACGGCCGTAATCACACCATTTGGGCTCTTCGAGTTCACTCGCATGCAGTTTGGCTTATGCAACGCCAGTCAAACCTTTCAAAGGTTCATGCATCAAGTGTTCGGTGGAATTCGTCGTGGTTTTCGTTGATGATATCTGCATTGCGTCATCCTCTCTACAAACACGTGCGTATGGTATTCAAACGACTACAGGAGTACGGTTTAGTAATCAACGTCGCGAAGAGTCATTTCGCGCAGAGCACAGTAGAATTTCTGGGTTACACGGTTACTATGAACGGCATTCTTCCGCTTCCAAACCGAGTGAAAGCTGTCACCGAGTTCAAATTATCATCGAACGTCAAGCAGCTTCGCCGATTTTTAGCACTTGTGAATTGTTACAAGAGGTTCCTTCCACACGCCACCGACATTCAATCCGAGTTGCGAAACTTGATACCTGGGAACTAGAAAAACGATTCTAGGAAACTGGAGTGGTCCGACAAATCCAACGAGGCATTCGAACGATGCAAACAATTGCTGGCGAGTGCTACGCTTCTGCATTTCCCTGACACAACAAAGCCGTTGAGCTTGTCAATCGAGTACGGCAGCTGGTGCAGTTCTGCAACAGTTCGATAACGGATGCTGGAATCCATTAGGCTTCTATTCGGAAAAGTTCAGCTCGTCTCAGCAGAAGTACTCCACTTTCGATCGGGAGCTCACAGCAATGAAATTGTCTGTGCAATATTTCCGGCATATGTTGGAGGGAAGACAGTTTGTAATATTCACCGATCATAAACCGCTCACTACTGCGCTGACGTCCAGCCCGAACAGCAGACTTCCACACGAGGATCGCTACTTACGGTACATCTCGGAATTTACCAACGATATTCGGCACATCAGCGGGCAAAACAATGTCGTCGCGGATGCATTATCCAGAGTAGACGTTGTGGCTGTGCCGTCACCAATTGACTACGATCGGATTGCTGCAGATCAGACCGATGACAACGAATTGCAGCGTTTACTACGATCACCTACTGGACTAAAACTCGAGCTTCGGCAGACACCATTAACATCAAAGCCGTTATATTGCGACACTTCCCACGGCAAGGTAAGACCATACGTACCGTCTCAACATCGTCAGTTAGTATTTCAGCACATCCACGGACTGGCTCACCCGGGAATAAGATCAACACGCCGTTTGATAACTGATCGCTTTGTTTGGAGACATGTGAATAAAGACATCCAAATGTACGTTAAATCTTGCCTACAGTGTCAGCAATCCAAAGTTCATCGCCATACGAAAGCACCGCTCGAAAAGTTTGCTCCCCCCGACAGTCGATTTCGCCACGTTCACATTGACTTAGTTGGTCCGTTGCCACCATCAAATGGTAATTGTTACCTTTTGACTATCGTCGATCGTTTTTCCCGATGGCCTGAGGTAAAACCGTTGCCCAACATGACAGCGTAAAACGTTGCCCGTGCCCTGTGTGAAACGTGGATTTGTCGTTTTGGAGTGCCAGAAACTATTGTAACAGACCAAGGCAGGCAATTCGAATCAGAGCTCTTTCGTGAACTTTCTAGAATCATTGGGTGCCAGCATAATAGAACAACAGCGTATCATCCACAGGCAAATGGACTAGTCGAGCGTTTCCATCGAACCCTGAAATCTGCGATCATGGCAGTGGATTCCAAGTACTGGAGTGACCATTTGCCCATGATCATGCTTGGTCTGCGCGCCGCACTTCGTGAGGACATAGGATGTTCTGCAGCTGAATTAGTGTACGGACAAACACTTCGATTGCCTGGCGAATATTTTGAACATTCAACACGCGATCGACAGAACGGATTTTGCTAAGCAACTGCGAAGTATTCTGGAAAAGCTGAAACCGGTCCGGACAAATCATCACGCAAAACCCGCGGTCTTCGTCAACCGACAGTTAAGTCATTGCACCCACGTCTTCGTGAGAATTGATGCAGTTAAGAAACCGTTGGTGCAACCTTACGAAGGACCATTCAAGGTTGTGTCTCGCTACACTAAGTACATGGACGTCGAGATCAACGGAAAGATCAAACGAATTTCTATCGATCGTATCAAGCCAGCGTACTCCTGTGATCCTGACATCGGTCAACATCCTAAGGGCGATAGAAAAACTGTAATTACACCATCTGGACATAGAGTAAGATTTCTGGTGTAACTGAGGGGGGTTATGTGGTGGTGCATTAATACGCATTGAAGCACCCCCTGTCAAAACATCAGAAGCCGAGAGTAAAAAGCATAAGAAAAATATGTTTTCCAACCTCTAAACGAAACGGTTTATTTTATCTCGAGCTCCGAATCGCTCCCACATACTATACGGCACTGTTAATTTATTGTTTATGAAATCATTATCATATATAGAATACGCTATTTATGGTTGTTTAAAGTTTGAATGGTTTTCTTACATTACACCAGCATTATACACGGATGATACGTATAATGGTGATTAAAAAATGAATGGAAAATGTATAATAATGATCATACAGTTAATGGTAATTTTCTATTCGGGTATTCAATAATTGGTACAGTACACTCAGCCAAATAATCTTAAGAATTTCATAAGGTTCATCTTATGAACGATGCTTTGGAATTTCATAAGGCTGACTCATGAATAGATTTTGTTTCACACGACGTTATTCTTCTACGCCTTTACGCTTTCCTGATTACAAGTGTTTAAATACACTGGTGGGCAAGTCACTGGACCCATAACCCCAACGTTCAAGGTTCGAATCTAGGTTGCTCCATATTTTTATTTTTTCAACATCATTATATTTCATAAGATACATTTATGAAATTCATACTGAAATCTTAAAGCAAATAATCATAATGCAATCTTATGAATATCGAAAGTTTATTTCGCTGAGTGTAGTTCCAGAGTTATAATTTTTCAAAGTTATTTAAAAAAAAGTTGTTCACCCTACCGCAAAAATGACCACTCTAATCTATATATATAAAAATGGATTTCTGTCTGTCTGTCTGTCTGTCTGAACCTCATAGGCTCAAAAACTACTGAACCGATCAGCGTGAAATTTTGTATGGAGAAGGTTTTGGGGCCGGGAACGGTTCTTATGATAGTTTGAGACCCCTCCCTTCTCTGGAAAGGGGGGCTCCCATACAAATGAAGCACAAATTTCTGCATAACTCGAGATCTGATCAAGCAAAGAAACCCAAATTTGGCATGCGGAAGTTTTTGGAGGCAAGAAATGTTGCTATAGTAAGAAGAGACCCCTCCCCTCTCTAAAAAGGGAGGCTCCCATACAAATGAAACAGAATTTTCTGCATATCTCAAGAACTAATCAAGCAAATGGAACCAAATTTGGCATGTGAGGTTTTCTGGAGACAATTTTTTTTTCTATGGTGGTTTAAGACCCCTCCCCTCTTCTAGAAGGGGTGCTGACATACAAATGAAACTAACATTTCTTCTTAAGCCTAGATCTAATAAAGCAAATGGAACCAAATTTGGCATGCGGGGATTTTAAAGGCAATTAATGTTTCTACGATAGTTCGAAACCCCTCCTCCTACTCTGGTAGGGGGAGGGGGGTCCCATATAAATGAAACAAAAGTTTCTACATAACTCGAGAACTAATCAAGTAAATGGAACCAAATTTGGCAGGTAGATGGATTTGAAGAAGAGAAATATTTCTAAGGTGACTCGACAACCCTCCGCCCTCTGTAAGAGGGGGGGCTCTCATACAAATGAAACACATTTGTGCATAACTCGAGAACTAATCAAGCATATGGAACCAAATTTGGCATGTGAAGGTTTTCGAGGAGCGAAATGTTTCTTTAGAGGTTTGAGACTCCTCTGCCATCTAAAAGGGGGCCAAGGAGGGGGGGGGGCTCCAAATGAAACACAAATTTCTGCATAACTCGAGAACTAATCAAGTAAATCAAACTACTTTTAACATATGGGGGTTTTTGGAGGCTAGATTTCTATATGTATAAAAATGAATTTCTGTCTGTCTGTCTGTTTGTCAGACCCTTATAGACTCGGAATTTTCTGAACCGACCAACGTGAAAATTTATATGAAGGGGTTTTTGGGGCTGGGGAAGGTTCTTATGATTGTTTGAGACCCCTACTCTCTCAGGAAGGAAGGCTCTCATACAAATGAGACACAAATTACTTCATAACTCGAGAACTAAACAAGCAAATCGAATCAAATCTGCCATGTTGGGGGTTTTGAAGGCAAGAAAAAACCATAAAGATGCCAGTTATATTAAATTTCTCTTCATTTAGTTGCAAGCGTAGCAGCGCACGCACCGGGTTCAGCTAGTACCATAATAAAAAAAATACATGGTTATTTTTTTTGATAGACAACTGTTGAAAAATGCTGAGATTCAGTAAATCTTTTTTACGGGATTGCTGCACATACATATAATTCACTGGGATGAGAAATTAGAAGAAGAATTAGTATCTTCCATTTAATTCCAACTACCTTTGCTTATCTTCGACAGATACGCGTATTTCGTCTACAATGTGCAGACTTCTTCAGTGTCTCGTGCTAATATCGTACTAATATCCAGTCGAGTTATTAGTACGAGACACTGAAGAAGTCTGCACATTGTAGACGAAATACGCGTATCTGTCGAAGATAAGCAAAGGTAGTTGGAATTAAATGGAAGATACTAATTCTTCTTCTAATTTCTAGTTACAGGTATTCCACTAAACAGCTCAAACCCTCTAGGATTCACTGGGATGCTTTATACGCGAATCCTGCGACCTGCGTAAAACCCACATAAAACCGAAAAACCGACCAGCAAAAACCGACCAAACCATGGTATTGAAAAATTGATTTCTTCTCGAGTACTTTATGATCTGTTCCTGTAAACAATGGCTATAATCGTTGATCACGCACAAACCACAAGCCTACCACGCAATTCAACAACACCATATGATAGAGCAAACATTCCTCTACCACATGCTGTTTAAAGTTGTGTTGTTTTGCGATTCGTTAGAAATCGAAATCGATTTGAAACGTACCGCGTAAAAAGCGATTTTTAGGAACATCCGTCCAAAAAATCTGTGAAAAAACCGTAATAACCCACTCCACTGTATAGTAGATTTACTAGTTATGGCTAAATAACCAGATTACCGCGTGTTGGTATGGTATTCCCATAGACTATATGAGAACACACCATAATGGCGTGATCCTACCGATCTGCCCCCGTATCAAAATCGCTGCCGGCTTCTTGGAATGGACACATTGAGCAGGAGAAGGCAATTGGAAAGAGTTTTATTTGTGCAAAAAGTTCTAACCGGTTGCATAGATTCTCCTAGTATCCTGGCTCAACTCAACATTAATGTCATTCCCCGTAATTTGAGACGCACTGATTTCTTTAGACTAGATTTTAGACGCACCGATTATGGTCAGAACGATCCACTACGTGTAATGTGTATAGTCACTAGATTCATAGTCTGGCGGATACAACGACGGGAGCCAATTTGAACTGTCAGTTGGCGGAGCCAATCGAGCATAACTCGAGTAATTTATGTTAAGGGCCTAAAAGCCATTTGTAAACAATAACTTTGAACGTTGATTTCTCACAAATTACGAGAATCCCACCATATCCTGCTACTCCATATGGTCGAACTAACATTCTTCTACCAAATGCTGCTTTCATTTCACGAGAGTGAGTTCAGATTCAAGAGAAATCGATATTGAAAGTCATTGTTTACAAATGGCTTTTAGGCGCTTCACATGAATTACTCGAGATATGCTCGATTGGCTCCGCCAACTGATAGTTCAAATTGGCTCCCGTCATTGTATCCGCCAGACTATGAATCTAGTGACTATAGTAATGTGTTGTACGTTTAACAGTGTGTACAGTTTGTTTGACTTTTGTATTAGTACTAAGAGTTTTAGACAACGATTGCTGAGTTCCAATATGTTTGTTTAGTTTGTTTAGTTTAAGTTTTATTCATGTAGACCATGTTGTCAGATGAATGTCACAATATATAATAATAATAATAATAATAATATAATAGGAATGTACGGCAAGAACTGGTACATGTACCTTATATTTACAATAAAAATATGATTATTTGATATCTGTAATGCCACATAGCCACCCCATATGCAGATGGGCACAAATAATCTTCGATGTCACCATCCTTCCAGCTATGCTACCTAAGCATTCTTCCAACCAACCAACAAAATATTCTTCATGAAGAATGAGCGGCAAACTATTCTTCATGAAGAATATACTATTAGTATAGTCACTAGATTCATAGTCTGGCGGATACAACGACGGAAGCCAATTTGAACTGTCACTTGGCGGAGCCAATCGAGCATATCTCGAGTAATTCATGTTCATGGCCTAAAAGCCATTTCTAAACAATGACTTTAAATATCGATTTCTCTTGAATCTTAAATCACTGTTGTGAAATGAAAGCAGCAGAATGTTAGTTCTACCATATGGAGTAGTAGGATATAGTGGGATTCTCGTGATTCGTGAGAAATCAACGTTTAAGTCATTGTTTAGAAATGGCTTTTAGGCCCTTAACATGAGTTACTCGAGATATGCTCGATTGGCTCCGCCAACTGACAGTTCAAATTGGCTCCCGTCGTTGTATCCGCCAGACTATGAATCTAGTGACTATAACTATTAGGTGATCGCTACCGAACTGCATCGCATCCGAAGAATGCTCCTATGAATCGTGCAAAAAGATTATCGAGAGTGAGTGCCCTAAGCTTGAATATGTCAAGTGGTAACACAGCGAATGGCGACGAAGATGGAAGAGACGAAAAAATAACCGATGTTACTCCCTTTGCATGACCGATCGGCCACGATGGTTTGAATGTATGTTCACTGCTGCTTCGATTCTGTGGCGAAGAGCAAACGGTGTGAATGAAGAATGCTTGCGATAATCCGCAACCTTGTTACTACGAAGTAAATTCACAAAATTGCACATCCAAGTATTGACCTGGTTCACTATTAATCATTATACGCTAAGGATCATAAACACTACTTCAAGCAGTTTTAGGGGTTTGGGGTTTCTTCTCTTTTTCTTCTGTCTGGTTATGATGGTCTTTTCAACGAGCTTACGCCTGCTCTCAAATTTGAAACAGCCGCCTCCGGCTAGATAAATCGTTTTCTTACCGACTGATCTATCTGACCATTCTAACACCTCGGTGCTGTACTACTACGAATTACTCATCGAAATGCTTAACCACTTTTGTTTGGTTTGATATATATTTATACATATTTTTTTATGATTTCGCCAAGTTTAGGATAATTTCCGGGAAATAATCATTTCGGTAAATATTATAAAATCGACCACTAATCTGAAGAATCCTGTACGTACCTTTACAGGTGTTGATAGCATTGTTGTCTTTGGGGAGACGTTACTAAGCGTAGATTTATCTTGCTGATCTGTATATATGCCTTGGGTTTTAACCACACTTAACCCAGGATTGGTACTTAATCCTTTGCCAACACCAGTTTGCTGAGCAAAAGAAATCTGCATTTGATGTGGTTGGCGGGGAACTGTTCGTACTTTAACTAGTTGATTACTCAACAATAGTTTCTGCGTCGTTGTATTACCTCCTTGTTGAGGATTAACTATGTTTACGTGACCCTGTAGTGAATAAATTCAACATAATTAATCATATATTTTTTATTATATAACATAAATAAAGTCAACAATACCTGTGAAACGATGTTGCCTTGTACCTTGACAGCTTGTCTTCCGTAAACGATGTTGGCAGATTCAGTAGCAGGTGAACTTTGAAACATGGCGCTTGCACCATTGTGCTGAAGGGTTTCTGGCAACATTGCAGGTTTGCTGGCTATTATCAACGGATTGCCTCCAATAGTAGCAAAATTAATCGATGAGTTGATAAAACTAAGAAACGAATAAAAATACATCTTCATATTTGTAAGTTCTTTAAATATTGTAAAAACGCAGACGTAACAATTTGCTTTTTATAGGGTAGGGAACGGCTTAAGCACCCCAAGACCCTATTCCAAAGCACGGGGTAAACGTTAACCTACAACGCTCATTTTTTGCAGTATAGTGCTTTACTATACACGGTAAGCTTCCTTTACCCATTAATGGGTACGATTAATTATTATTGTTATTCCTCCTGTGGAAATTTTTACGCATTTTACCGTAAAACGGCGTCTACCCATTTAAATGGGTAGGCGCCGTTTTTCAGTAAAATGCGTAAAAAAGCCACAGGAGAAATAACAATAATAATAAATCGTACCCATTAATGGGTAAAGGAAGCTTACCGTGTATGGAGCACCATACCATACACAGAGAAACCAAACTATTCAAAATTAAGTGATTTTCACTCAACTTGACAGCAAAGTAAAACCAGTCATAAATAAGTTATTTGCAAAGTATCCAATTCTGAGTATTTCGAAAAGACTCAGTGCTGAGTGAAATGAACTGTTTGTGTAACACTGAATCTACAGTAAAAATAATCCAAAATTGAGTGTTTTTTTTTTTGGAAAATATTATTCGAGAATTTGATTTAGTGAACTATCTTTAGCTAAATTCAATAAACGAAATCTAAAAATGCAAATCAAACAAACTGTATTTTATTTATTGGTACATTCTCGGGTACATGAAAACATTCCATTGGCAATTTGATCAAATCCACTAAAAGTTCATATTGAAACGAGTACTTTTCGTTTGTCATGAAACGATTTACTAGGGACATGGCATTCCGTTGACTCAAAAGAATGATAGAGGAAAGCCATGAAAGAAACTTCTGGACCTTATTTTCAGGAAGTGACTCATCATATCGAAGTTCCGTGATCATCTCCATGAACTTTGCTGAAATGCTGGGTTTTCACTAATAAAGTTCTCCATCCCTCCAAAGCCACTAGAATTAGAAAAAGCAATCGAATAAGTGAAATAATTACACTTACCGGTAATTTTTTTGTAACGAATCCAGAATTTTACTCAATTGATTCATATCCATAACCATAAACGCATAAAATTTTAAACTGAAACACGAATTTGCTTCCGCCTCACAGCACCATTGTTCATTAAATGGCGATCAAAAATTTTCAGCCAAAGCAAAGTGGCAGCCCAACACTCCGATTTGGATTGTTTCATGGAAGGCGCCTCCACGTATACTGAAAACATACTACTCTTAAAATACCTTGCTTTGCGTAAAATTGACTTTTTCAATTTAACTTTAAGATTGAGTTAAAGCTACCTACCGGTGAGAACAAAATTATATCCAAAATACTAGTCCTATCAGAGTACTTAGTTTTGAGTACTATCACACTTCATTTTGGATAGTTTGGTTTTTCCGTGTAGACTAAATCTAAGACCAGTAGGTCCCATACAAAAACGATTTTTTTCTTGGCTCAGTCAGTACTAGCACATCGGTCCCAAGCTTAACAATGCGCCCCTCATAATGAACTCGCACGAACACACACTCTCATATATTCTGTCAAAATAACACAGCAAATCAAAACAAAGGCGCAAATCGACACAAATTTTTCATTAGGGCCTAACTGACAAACGTTAGCAATGGCTTCTTCCTTAAATTTCTCGTTATTGAAAACTCGCCTAATCAATCCACCACGATCATTTCGAAGAGGAAGTGTTCACCTATCCGATAGAATTGGAAGCTTACATGGGAAGCTTTTGTGCCACGAGAAATTTACGGAAGAAGCCATTGTTTACGTTTGTCAGTTAGGCCCTAATGAATATTTGGTGTCGAAATATGTACAGCAAGCTTCAAGGTGTACTTCGGACCAAGGGGTTCAACAGTGAACGAATTTCAAATCGCTAGTTGCATATTGATTGTTGACCATACTGCAAAAAATGAGCGTTGTAGGTTTTGGACGTTTACTTCGCGCTTGGAATAGGGTCTTGGGGTGCTGAGGCCGTTCCCTACCCTATGTTTCACTGCCTAGACAACCAAATGTCGTAAAACATTGCACTATATTGAGTTTTACACCAACCTAACAATGTTATGTCATAACCTCGCAAAATGAATCGGATGAATTTCTTTTGACAGGAATCCGTGGTTTGTTTATTTCACTGTTTGAATTCGAAAACAAAAAAACCACGAATCAAAACTGAATTCCATTCATCAGAATGAACCACACGTTCACTAGTTCTTGCAAAATTCTATTACGAATCGAAGGAGATAGCACTGTACACAGAGACAAATTTTATAGTCATTTTTAACCATTATTGGGGGTTAGGGTGACTATTGCAATATAGTGATTTTGAACCGACTATGATCATGGTGAAAACGACCATTAAAAATAGTTGATTCAACCTTTACCATAATGTCAGAATAGTCCTTGTTACCATGATCATAGTCAAGAATGCCATGAACGTGATGAACTCTTACATTTCCATGGTTATTGTAACCATTATATGCAATAGTCATCTTGAACATGAGTAAATTGTCGGTATAACGATAGTTTTTTTTCAGAGTAGTACGAATAAGGGCATAATTCTCGAGTACTTTTTCAAACAGACGTAACTGGTTTTGTAAACAAAGAGGGGAAGTAAGATTCAAATGTTCAATTCTTGAAACCCTTGGCATTTTCATGCAAAGGAAGGCCACCAACACAAGGAATAACATATCCTTAATATTATGGGGATGCTACTTTCCGTGAGGGTGCTGAGAGTTTTGAGAAATGTACATTTGAATCTTTTTTTCCCTCTTTGTTTACAAAATCAGATACGTCTGTTTGAAAAAGTACTCGAGAATTGTTCACTTATTCGTTGTCGTACATCAGAGACGATTGTCGTACATCAGACACGGTTGACGTCTTCGGACACGAGTAAGTCTCACAACATAAAAATAGCAATTAGAAAACTTATTTTGATATCAACGTCAAATTCCGTAAATTCCTCGAGGCACAATGCCTACCCAGGTAACCAATAAGCAGTTCCAAAGCGTCTTTACGGCAGCCTATCAAGCATTTAAGTCGCCGTACATGCAACATTAAAGCCACTTTTGGCCCAATATACGGCTGCTTTACTGCAATGCTATGATAATGCTTCATTAATGCTATTTTGCATTCGAAATGCTTACTACAGGCTACAAGCATTTAAATAGCATTTGAAATGCAGCTTTACAACCGATAGCTTTCAAGATGCTGATATAATGCTAATATAATGCTTGTAGCATCTGAAATGTAGATTTAGGGTTGATTTACTGCATATGCTAATGCTTATTGGTTACCTGGGTACCCATGTAAGCTTCCAATTTTATTTGATAGGTGAGCTCTTCCTCTTCGAAATGACAGTGGTGGATTGATTAGGCGAGTTTTCAATGACGAGAAATTCGCGGAAGAAGCCATTGTTTACGTTTGTCAGCTAGGCCCGAATGGAAAATCTTTGTCGAATTGTCAAATGTAATATCAAATCGAAACAGATTTTTAATTAGGGCCTAACTAACAAACGTAAACAATGGCTTCTTCCGTATATATCTCGTAATACAAAGTCAACCCACGTAAGCTTCCAACTCTATCGAATAGACGGACTCTTGTCCTTCGAAATGGCTGTGATAGATTAATGAGGCAAGTATCTAAGGTCGACAAATTCAAGAGTGAAGCCATTGTTTGCGTTTGTCAGTTAGGCCTTAAAACAAAATCTTTGTCGAAATTTGGTTTTCAATTTGCGTTCATTTTTGTGTGAGAAAAGTAATTTTGTTTTCGTTGTCTTGACAGAACATCAACTGGAAGATTTTTTTCAAGCATAACTTTTCAAAAGGACGTATGTAGCAAATGTAAACAAATCGAATTTTACATTCTATCCTGTCAGTAATAACACGCCTGATGTACACTGATAGGCAAAATAAAGTGCCCACCTCTTCGTTTTTTCAATTTCTCTCATTTACTTGGTTCAAATTAAAGTAAACACACTGTATTTTTTTAATTATCTTATTTTTTATATTCTTTTTAAGTTTCACTTATGGAATACTGCAAAAAAAGGAGTTTTACTAAAACAAGAAAAAATCAATTTGTGTTGAAAAAAAAAACAGTGACAATATAAAGTGCCCACTTCAAAAATCGATATGTTTTCGATAAGTTTCCATTGGAAGGCCCCTCGATTGTTTATGTTTTGATATTTTGACATGTTTTGAAGCAAACGGCTCAACCTGGTGCATTTGTATACGTGATCGCATTTGATTCAATTGAAAAAAAAAATGGAGAACGCAGTGCTTTCGAAAGCAATTCCCTTGTGTATCCGAAAATTGGTCGTTCGTGATGTGCAGAACGGTGAATCGCACCGGGCTGTCGCTAAGAAGTACAGTATCAGTAAGGCAGCGGTTGGCAAAATTCTTCTGAAGCTTAAAACGTTTTGATCAGTGGTGAATCGCCCTGGAAGAGGCAGGAAGCGGAAAACGGATGCGAGAACGGACACCAAGATCATACGCGAAGTCAAGAAGAACCCGAAGGTAACTGTCCGCGAGATCCAAAAAATCTTTCAATTATCAGTTTCCGGACGAACTATTCGTCGCCGTCTCGTAGCACAGGGGTTGAATAGCAAACTTGCCCGGAAGCGCCCATTTATCAGCAAGGCAAACAAAGCCAAACGGCTTAAGTTTGCTAAGGAGCATGCTGATAGCCCCTAGAAATCTGGAAAACGGTTCTCTGGACGGACGAATCAAAATTCGAGCTGTTTAACCGAAAGCGGCGGGTTCGTGTTTGGTGCAGATCGGGAGAGGAGCTTCAGGAGCGCCACATCCAAGGCACGATGAAGCATGGAGGAGGAAATGTGATGGTCTGGGGGTATTTCTCGTGGGGTGAAGTGGGAAGCATTGTGAAAATCGACGGGATAATGACGGCAGATTCTTACATCAATATCCTGCGAGAAAATTTGGAGGTTTCGCTGATCCAGACGGGTCTTGAAGAGAAGTTCGTATTCCAGCAGGACAACGACCCGAAGCATACTGCCAAGAAGACCAAGTCTTTCTTCCGGTCTTGTCGGATCAAACCGCTGGAATGGCCTCCACAAAGCCCGGACCTCAATCCCATCGAGAATTTGTGGGCGATTCTCGATGCCAGGGTTGACAAAACTGGTGTTACCAATAAAAATAACTATTTTGAAGCCCTGGAGCGCGCCTGGGAAGAGCTAGATCCACAGCACCTAAAGAACCTCGTCAAGAGCATATCGAAGCGCCTGCATGAGGTCCTGAAGGCCGAAGGAGGACACATCAATTATTGAAAAGCTTTTATTTTACTTTAATTCATGTTTTATGTAGCCTAAATGAAGTGGGCACTTTATTTTGTCACTGTTTTTTATTCAACACAAATTGATTTTTCCTTGTTTAAGTAAAACCCCTTTTTTTGCAGTATTCCATAAGTAAAACTTAAAAAGAATATAAAAAATAAGATAATTAAAAAAAATACAGTGTGTTTACTTTAATTTGAACCAAGTAAATGAGAGAAATTGAAAAAACGATGAGGTGGGCACTTTATTTTGCCTATCAGTGTAGTAGCAATTGCCAAATACTTATATCAAAATATCAAGCAAATAGTTCAGATACACCACACAGCAAGCCGACGTATCTGCGCTTAAAAATGATAACCGGTGTATCTGACATGACGCGCAAGTGCTAAAAGTTCTGAAATACCGACGTATCCAACCGGTGTATGTTACAATCAAGATATCAGACCGACGTATCAAGGCTTTGTACATAAATTACGAAACGCATAAAGGGGGGAGGTGAAGGCAACCGTTACTTATTGTGACATGTGGGGGAGGGGGAGTTTTAAAATCGTTACGTAACAAAATAACCAATTTGAAAAATAAATCAAAATTGAATAACGAAATTGCATCAATAAAATTTCCTGTGTGCCAAGTAATGTAGCAAGTAGCAAGTAGGAATGGGTTAATTTATACTAGTTAAGAACTATGTTTAAAAATTCTGGGAAAACTCCACTTTCAATACGTCAAATGAAAGCTTTCAATGCAGTTTTTGAAGGAAAAATATCTAAAATAAGGCAAAACATTGTTTTTGTATAATGAATTACGTTTGCCATAACTGGCACACAGCACCAATTATCGCCATAGTTTTAAATTTTGGTACCTTTGATGGCCAACCGCATGTGTTTCTTATGGGAGTGGCCATAATAGAAACACATTTATGGTCAAGTGGTGCAAGGAATCTGAATTTTAAGAAAAATGGATTAAGTCTTTCTTTTGATTTCCGACCAAATTCTAAAGCTTCGATAAATAGAGACGTACTATTTAAATGTGATCTACTGAACGAAAGGTATCTAATGACGATTTGCATCACCAATGGTTGCAATTTTCCATAAATCGTACATCTACACGCTGAGAAATATATTGTTCTGTATATATTCAATAAATTTTAATTCTTGACTCACGGCTCACCCATAATTTTTATTTATTCAAACAATACCGATTTTGTTTTGGACCAACAATTTTTTTTCTAAAAGCGCTGCAAATGAGGCTTTTAATGAAAACAAAAAGCATTCATTGTTGATTAAAAAAATAATATTATTGGAAACAATGCACTTTTGCGTTGATTCGACCAAAGCGGTTGAATTGAAAAAAAAAAATGTTGTTACTATTAAAACCCTTGAAATAATAAGAAACTAAGTAAATTTTTTTGTTGATTTCAAAAATTACTTCTGTTAGAAATATTAATTGACTAACAATGTTAGATTCGATAAGAAATTTTGTTATTTCAAATATATGACTACATTAAACTAAAACAATCTGTTGTTTGATTTAATACACAAGAATTGTTGATTCTTATCAATACGTTCAATCACGCAATATTCCTCCGCGCGCCCATGTTAATGCACTTCACGGATCAAAAGGAAACCTTTTATTAGTATATATAAAAAATATGATTCATAATAATTAGATTATAATAATTGCAATAGGTTAATATTATGCATTGCATAAAATACTGTTGCAATCTTTTAACTAGTTTTAAGTGATATGAACAAAACTTTGAAGTTTTTTTGTGCTACTTTAAATAGTTTAAAGACATTTGAGTAAACTTGTTTAACTAATATTTCTAACAGTTTTAAAACCATCCAGTTATTTGAATAAATGCAGCACAATGAGTGTAATGCTTTTCGTAATCTTTATAATAGCTTTAAGTTAATGCAATTAATTGACTGTTGTTTGCAATCTTTACTTATTTCAAGATACCCAAATGAGAATTAAACATAGAAACAATAACAATAACAGTTTTTATAATGATTTCATCACAATTGATAAATATGGAGAGGGGGGGAGGTAGTGAGCGTTGCGTAATTAAAAGGGGGAGTCTGGTCACGCGTAGCTTATTGTTGCATAGGGTTGAGGAGGGAATGAGGAGGTCCAAAATCCCGTTTTTTTGCGTTACGTAATTTGTGCACAAAGCCTAACATGGTGTATCAGTACTGTAAGGAAGCAAAACGGTGTATGTGTTAATTTTCTCAAAAACAGAGCGAAAGTGAATGAAGAACAGGATATTTATCAATAGATCGAATAAAACTTGAAATGCAGTTAAATAGGATTTAATGAAAGTATCTGGAACTTCTACCTCACTTTTCTCAATTCTTATCAATTGTTCGATGCATACTGCATACTCTATTTGAAAAGCTATGCTTGATTTTGCTATCATCAGTGCTGTGTTGTTAAATTCACCAATTGCCTTTGGTGACTGAATTTGATGAGTTGCGCTGTCAGTTTTTGTATCGTATCGTGCAACCGTGACACATGATTCATGAGTTTGATACACAGTTTTTGTTGCGCATATATTTGAGGGTGTGCGTGTACTGAAATAAATTTATTGTTTTCGTACACACTCACACTATAGTCACTAGATTCATAGTCTGGCGGATACAACGACGGGAGCCAATTTGAACTGTCAGTTGGCGGAGCCAATCGAGCATATCTCGAGTAACTCATGTTAAGGGCCTAAAAGCCATTTCTAAACAATGACTTAAACGTTGATTTCTCACGAAGCACGAGAATCCCACTATATCCTACTACTCCATATGGTAGAACTAACATTCTTCTACCAGTCTGCATTGTGCTCTCATGCCGTGCGGTTCTATTTCTATTTGCTGAAGGAAGTGCTATTGCTACCCAACGCTACAACAAATTTTAAACAGCACTTTTCAGTGCTAAATACTACCCAACATTTTTTGATTTCCTCTTATTCCTTTTCGATCCTTGTTAGGCCCTTCGGGTAACCCGGCTTGGATATCGCATTGGAAAATTCCTCTTCGGTCCATCGGATTCTTATAGTTATCTGCTTGGACGACGATTTGGAGAAAATTATTCTGCCACTATGGCAAATAAACGCAAACGTAGAGGGCAATCTACTGATTCGCCTTCAAATGAAATCAATGTGAGTAATCAATTTGATTTGCTCACAGATGATGAGAGTGATCCATCATCAAAACAAAATTCGAATAAACTTTCTCGATTGAGAAAGGAAAAAGTTCCCCCTATTGTGGTGACAATTTCGGATTTCCATGCTTTTCGCAAGGAAATCTTAACATTTGTTGAAGGTGTGAAATATTCCCTTCAAATTTCCAGACGAGGTGAATGCCGTTTGCGTGCAGAAACCTTGGACGGATTCAAACGTCTTCTAGAGTATCTTACTCAGAAGCAATATAACTTTTTCACATACGACACCAAAGCTGAGCGTCTTTTCAAGGTTGTCTTGAAAGGTCTGCCCAGTGGTGAATCTGTGGAAGAAATTAGAACTGAGTTGATAAAATTACTTGGAACAAGCCCAGTCCAAGTAATTAAATGAAAACGAAATCCCGGCCTGGCGATTCTCGCAAAGGGATTTCAAACGATTTATTCTTAGTTCACTTCAAGTCAAGTGAACTTAATAACCTTAAGGCTTTAGAAAAAGCAAGCCTTTTGCTCCATGTCATAGTGAACTGGGAACATTTCAAGAAGCCTGGAGCAAACTTCCAAAGCCTCACCCAGTGCCGTAAGTGCCAGGGATGGGGTCACGGAACAAAGCATTGCCATATGGTTGGTAAATGCATGAATTGTGGTGATTCCTCACACACAAAGGACAACTGTCCTGTAAAGGAAGATCCTAAAAAATTTAAATGCTCGAATTGTGGTGAAAACCATAAATCAAATTTTTGGGAATGCAAGACTCGCAAAGCAATTTTGCAGTCGCGCACTAAACGACAGGTAGGAAACAATATACGTTCCCGACCAGCTACTACCCATTTTGCAGCTGTTAACATCGATCAGCCAAGCACAAATTCCTACCAAACCGTCGGTAGAAACAGTGGACAGGGTTTTCCATCCGCAACTTCAAACGATCAACGAGCAACAAATACTATTTCGATACCTGCAGGTACCAACAGGGTTCATTCTGCAAACCCTACATTCTTACCCAACCGTGTTGTTAACAATGTTCAACATGTAAATGGACCTACCTATGCTTCCGTTGCAGCGGGTAGGAACCAAAACCAAAATTCCCACGGAACTTCTAACCAAAATTCCCACGGGACTTCTGATGAATTCGATTTAGGTAGCATATCCGCTCCTAAATTAGAATTTTTACAGCAATCGTTAATCGATATGATAACCGATATGCTAAAAACTAATTCCATGTTTGATGCTATTCAAACTGGTATTAAATTTGCCAATTTTAAGTCATTAAATATTTTGAATTGGAATGCTCGATCCATCAGAGATAACGAGGACGAGCTATTTAATTTTTTAAGAGTTCATAACGTGCACATTGCTGTTATAACTGAAACTTATCTCAAACCTGCCCATAAGGTCAAAAGAGATCCAAATTATTTTGTCTACCGCAATGATCGCCTTAATGGAGCTGGTGGTGGCGTTGCCATCATTGTCCATAGGCGAATCAAACATCACATTCTTTCTTCATTTGAAACCAAAGTTTTTGAAACTTTGGGGATTTCAGTTGAAACAAAATTTGGCCAATTTACTTTTATAGCTGCCTATTTGCCTTTCCAATGCACTGGCCAGCAAAAGAACTGGCTTAAGGGTGACCTTCAGAAACTTACCCGTCATAGGTCTAAATTCTTCATTATTGGTGATTTTAATGCAAAACACCGTTCATGGAATAATGCTCAAAGCAATTCCAATGGTAATATACTATTTGATAATTGTTCTGCGGGTTATTATACTATACAATATCCAAACAGCCCAACTTGCTTTTCTTCTGCAAGAAACCCTCAACTATTGATTTGGTCTTAACTGATTCATGTCAACTTTGTAGTCAATTGATTACCCATGCTGACTTTGGATCTGATCACCTTCCAGTTACATTCGAAATATCTCAAGAAATCATTTCTAATTCCATCAGTTCTACTTTCAACTACCATAGAGCTGATTGGGATCAATATCAAACATTTATGGAATACAACTTTGATCCTAATGTTCCATTGCAAACAAGAAATGAAATTAATAATGCTCTTGAATCTCTGGCCTTTTCAATAGTTAGAGCAAGAGCAGCTTCAGTACCTAAATGCGAGGTTAAATTCGATTCAGTTATAATTGATGACGATCTTCAGCTCTTGATTCGTCTGAAAAATGTACGTAGGCGTCAATATCAACGAACACGTGATCCCGTTATGAAAGTCATATGGCGAGATTTACAAAAGCAAATTAAAAAACGCTTCTCTGCCCTGAGGAACAAAAACTTCGAAAATAATGTGTCAAAATTAGATCCGAGTTCCAAACCTTTCTGGAAACTCTCTAAAGTCTTGAAAAAACCTCAAAAGCCTATACCAGCACTTAAGGAAGGTGATAAAATTTTGCTCACAAATGCGGAAAAGGCTCAAAAACTTGTTAAGCAGTTTGAGAGTTCCCATAATTTCAGTTTGGGACTTACTAGTCCTATTGAGGAATCGGTTTCAGGAGTATCTGAATATTTTCTCTCAAGAAAATATTTTTGATGATTCCTGGGGAACCGATTTGGATGAAGTAAGAACTATAACTAAAAAATTTCAAAATATGAAAGCACCAGGTGATGATGGAATTTTCTATATCCTCATAAAAAACTCCCTGAGAGTACTTTGTCTTTCTTGGTAAAACTATTTAACAGATGTTTTCATCTAGCATACTTTCCAGATAAATGGAAAAATGCAAAAGTCGTACCAATTTTGAAGCTAGACAAAAATCCGGCTGAAGCTTCTAGCTACCGACCGATCAGTTTGCTTTCTTCAATAAGTAAGCTTTTTGAAAAAATAATTTTGAATAGAATGATGCTTCATATCAATTCAAACTCAATTTTTGCTGATGAACAGTTTGGTTTTCGCCATGGGCATTCAACTACGCATCAACTTTTGAGAGTAACAAATTTAATTCGTTCAAACAAAGCTGAAGGCTGCTCCACTGGAGTTGCTCTTCTTGACATAGAAAAAGCATTCGACAGTGTTTGGCATGAAGGTTTGATTGCGAAACTGAAGAAGTTTAATTTTCCGCTTTATATCATGAAATTAGTTCAAAACTACTTAACTGATAGAACTTTGCAAGTAAATTATCAGAATTCTAAATCTGTTCAATTGCCCATTAGAGCTGGTGTTCCTCAAGGTAGCATACTTGGGCCAATACTATATAACATTTTCACTTCAGATCTCCCTGATTTACCTCAGGGGTGTCAAAAATCTTGCTTTGCTGATGACACAGGCATTTCCGCTAAAGGAAAAACTCTTTGTGTTATATCCAGACTGCTAAAAAAAGCATAGACATTTTTACAGATTATTTTCAAAAATGGAAGATGCATCCATAACTCAACTTATAATATTCCTACACAAGCTTAGAGCTGCATTTCTGAAACCAATATAGTCATATAGTCACTATGAACGGAGTTCCAATTTCTTGGTCAAGTCAAGTAAAATATCTTGGACTGATACTTGATCAAAAATTAACTTTTAAAGATCACATTGAGGGCATTCAAGCCAAATGTAATAAGTACATAAGATGTTTGTATCCTCTTATAAACAGAAAATCCAAACTTTGTTTAAAGAACAAACTTCTAATATTCAAACAAATTTTTAGACCGGCCATGCTTTATGCTGTGCCAATATGGTCTAGTTGTTGCGCAACTAGGAAAAAAGCACTTCAAAGGATTCAGAACAAAGTTCTGAAAATGATTTTGAAGCTGCCACCCTGGTTCAGTACTATTGAATTACATAGAATTTCAAACGTTGAGACTCTAGAAGAAATGTCCAACAAAATAATTCATAATTTTAGACAAAAATCATTGCAATCTTCAATTGCAATGATCAATTCTCTCTATAGATAAGAACTAGTTTTAAGAAATCAACTGTAATTCTGACACGCAGGCAAAATAAACCCTGTTAAAAATTCTGAATAGACAAAGTAAAAATAATATTAACACAATTAGATATTAATGATAGCATATAAGGTTGAAATGTTAATTACTTAGCAGGATCACCTAGGATAATATATGAATGTAAAACAATGTAAAATTTGGAATAAATAAAGAGTTAAAAAAAAAAAAAAAAAAAAAAAACATTCTTCTACCAAATGCTGATTTTATTTCACAACAGTGATTTAAGATTCAAGAGAAATCGATATTTAAAGTCATTGTTTAGAAATGGCTTTTAGGCCATGAACATGAGTTACTCGAGATATGCTCGATTGGCTCCCCCAACTGACAGTTCAAATTGGCTCCCGTCGTTGTATCCGCCAGACTATGAATCTAGTGACTATAACTCACACATGATAGTGGGAACTAAAAACAAAATCAAAATAAACTAAATTTGAAATCAACTTGGAGTAAATATCTCGGTACGCTTTGCTCCAATCATATTTGAGTTTATCTTAGTTTTTTTCCTGAACTCTATACAGTACATTTAGATTTTGAAACATATTGAAATATATTTTCAGGAGTTGTTATAGTTTCGTATGGATTAAAAATTATTTTTTCAAACTGTAGAACGAAGGAAAAATCTTGGAATAAATGGAATGTGTCCCACTATAGATAACCTCTTAATTAAGTTGGGTTAGTACTTATAAAAATCTTAAGCCCTTGCTACATGTATAAAATATATACGGTTAACTATAATAAATAATTTGTTGATACATGACCATTTATATAAAATAACTCATAATAAAAATATTGATTAAATTTGTTTAATTAATTTGTTAGATTTTGTTTATTTACTCTGTACATATTGAATTATATTTTATATTTTATATAAAATCACAGGCCTATGACAAGGACCACTTTTTCACGTAGACAACATCTCAGCAAGCTCGGCTGTCAAAATATTGTCAACATTGTAAGTTGTGTTTGTTATAGCTCGTTTACGTTTTGTCTGTTGTTGGTCGTTTTCGTTGTGCACGTCATACAAAGCAGAAAGATCGTTTTCTGTGGTGTTTTACATCAAAACAGCCAACCAAAACAAATTATTAGACTTCTATTTGACAGCTGACAGCGGGCCCAAATCAATTTGGGCCCAGGACATCCTGTCTACTGTAAATCGCTGCTATTGATATAGGCTTGTCAATGGCCTGTAAAATCACAAGTTTATTAGTTTCTCGGCAAATTGTAAATCCGAGCAAGTGTTGAATTAGTGGTAGTATTGTGACACAAAGACATAAATTATGAAGTTTAAGTGTTTTTCCACTTTGTCGCGAATGAATCGATGATCATTAGCAAGAGGAGGAATCGAAAAAAACAACTGAAGTCTAGAATCACGGTTCACGGTGCCAGTGAAATGAAGTGAAATTTTAACGCTGAAAAACCGCGAAAATTGGGTTAAAGGATTAAAAATATAAAGTAACGGTCGTTCGGAGTCAATTGGTGATATTTTTCAGTCCGGTCGCAACGTAGTGGCAGTGGAAAAAGTGACTGCTAACCTTTCCCCAACTATCCAACATCCTAGTGATTTCTCGTGGAAGTGCAGGCTTCCTTCAAAGCGAGTATCATGTCAACATATTCCTTCCCATTCCCTACTTGACCAGCATTCGGGCACTGCCGGCCCCGGTATTGCTTTATAAAGGGTGATACGGTCAAAATTTGGTCAAGGGAAAACGCGTGTAAATCGGTGAAATCGTTTATTTAAAAAATCCGGGCCTTACGCTTGGCCCCTGCCATCAGATTTTGTACAGCCACCTTGTCCACCTTCTTCGCCGCAGAAAGCCAGTTTGCCTTGAACTGCTGCTCGTCCTTAGCAGTTTTTTTGGTCTTCTTTAGGTTCCGCTTGACAATAGCCCAGTATTTCTCAATTGGGCGGAGCTCTGGCGTGTTAGGAGGGTTCTTGTCCTTGGGAACCACCTGCGCGTTGTTGGCGGCGTACCACTCAATGGCCTTTTTACCGTAATGGCAAGATGCCAAATCCGGCCAAAACAGTACGGAACAACCGTGTTTCTTCAGGAAAGGCAGCAGACGTTTATTCAAACACTCTTTCACGTAAATTTCTTGGTTGACAGTCCCGGAAGCTATGAAAATGCTGCTTTTCAAGCCACAGGTACAGATGGCTTGCCAAACCAGATATTTCTTTGCGAACTTTGACAGTTTCGTGTGCTTGAAAATATCTGCTACCTTTCCCCTTCCTTTTGCCGTATAAAACTCCTGTCCCGGAAGCTGCTTGTAGTCGGCTTTGACGTAGGCTTCGTCGTCCATTACCACGCAGTCAAACTTCGTCAGCATCGTCGTGTACAGCCTCCGGGATCGCGCTTTGGCCGTCGTATTTTGTTTATCATCGCGATTTGGAGTCACTACCTTCTTGTAAATCGATAGTCCGGCTCGTTTTTTGGCTCGATGCACGGTTGTAGACGATACACCCAGCTTATTTGCGGCATCTCGGAGAGATAGGTTAGGGTTTCGCTTGAAACTACCGGCAACTCTCTTTGTCGTCTCAGCGGCTTCCGGTTTTCGATTTCCCCCCGATCCAGACTTCCTGGCTGTCGACGAACGTTCCCCAAACACTTTAATTACATTTGTAACGGTTGATTTGGCAACTTTTAGCGATTTTGCCAACTTTGCGTGCGAGTAGCTCGGATTTTGGCGATGCGCGAGCAAAATTTTGATACGCTGCTCTTCTTGCTTGGACGGCATTTTGACAACTGAAGAGTGAATTCCAAAATCAAAATAGGAGCAACATTCTACACACACACACCTTCAAAATGAGGGGTGTTCAGGTTTTTTAAATGCAAAATTGAAAGAAATACGTCAAGTTGATATTGACCAAATTTTGACCGTATCGCCCTTTAATGGGTCACCAGTTTTTACACATTGAAGATGTATGTTAGTCCCAAACATCATCTGTTAGTTCGTTGTGTAAATACAGCTGATCCGGCAATAACGGAATTGCATGCGTGGGCGGTCAATCATGCTCATGCTCATGCAAATTGTAAATCCGAGCAAATGTTTTTTTTTTTTTGGGGAAACGATACCTATGGAGTAAATCCAGGAGTTACATTTTTTGATAATGTAAACCAAGCAAACAGAATTGGCAATTGTTTTAACTAGATTTATTTGATTGGCTACCAATTTTAAGCCTAAGAAATGTCCACAAGCAAAGTATAAAGAAATATAGGTTATTTTGTACATTTATAGATCTATAGATGATCAACATTAAAGGCCGATCCGAAAGTTCGATAAAAATGTATATAAAATTTTCGAAACGAATATGAGCACTGAGTTCACTTTGGAATGTTTAATGCCATTCCAGTAGAAATATTAATAACAAGGTGGCGAATTTGTTCCTGCCTTGACCTACCCTACATGGAGATGTGTGGCATAAATGTATACGTTTGCTTCGAAACACTGCCTAACAAAAGCCCTATGCTCAATTTCAAAACGATTTCTATTTAATTTTCAAAACCTGCCTAGCTCTATCGGACCTATCCACACTTTCTCTTCTCATCTTTGGTTCTAGCAGAAATAGCTGTCCACTCCTATGGTTGCATGTTTATAAGAAGGATATTTCCAATTTTCAAACATTATAATTGATTACGTGATTCATGCAACAACACAAAACATGATTAGTTAAAAGAAATATTAAGGTTTCTCAGTTTATTTCCATAGTTACTACTACTTTTTTGCATAATTTGTCATGAAGACATTACACATTGATTTGACTTCGGTTGCGTCCTCTCAAGTAACATACAAAATCAGTGCTGCAACTGAAAATCCATCACCTTGAAGAAGAATACTTTAATTCAGCGGTTGGCACTGGTTCGTAGTTGAATCACGTCGCCGTCATGCTGTCCGTATTCTAATCTTTCTTATGGTCTATATTTTCACAATTCACAATAGCCATGACAGGTTTCATCGTAGTGATTTTGTGTTCATTTCTCCATTTCTTCGTTCGGCGATATTGTGAATTCAGATCGGTGGCCCAATTTGATCTTGCTATTAAGTGGAGCTGCATCCAAGCCAAGGGCTAGAGGGGATGGTGGCTACCATACATACATACATACATACATTTCTCCATTTCTTCGTTCGTATAAACACTGATTTGCACCTGTACAATATGATAGTTATGATTCTCACAACCGATTGAATAATGAATCAATAAAAACTACTAACCTTGATAATTTTAAGTATAATCATTGGATCACAGCAAGAATAACAACGATAACAACAACGCATAGCATAAAACGTCATTTTTACTGAGAGCAACATAATTCACTTCACTCCACTTCACTGGTATTTTGCTAACCACCACCCAATGGTACATTCGTCGAAGAAAATCCATCTGGCCGCGTACACTCTCCGTCTCTCTTAACTTGCTCTTAGATTTTCTACAGAAATGGCTAACATCAACCATTTTGAGTAGTATAATAAATAAAAACGGAACGTAATATAATAAATAAAAATTACTAACAACTGCAAAAGCGCACTGTTTCAAGAACATCACTTTTTTCCCCATCAGCTTTTGGTCTTATTGGAACTGTCAAAATACACATTTGCCTTCTTCCTTTTGCTCCACTTCACAACTCAACAGCTCACCGTTATAGTCACTAGATTCATAGTCTGGCGGATACAACGACGGGAGCCAATTTGAACTGTCAGTTGGCGGAGCCAATCGAGCATATCTCGAGTAACTCATGTTAAGGGCCTAAAAGCCATTTCTAAACAATGACTTTAAACGTTGATTTCTCACGAAGCACGAGAATCCCACTATATCCTACTACTCCATATGGTAGAACTAACATTCTTCTACCAAATGCTGCTTTCATTTCACAACAGTGATTTAAGATTCAAGAGAAATCGATATTTAAAGTCATTGTTTAGAAATGGCTTTTAGGCCATGAACATGAGTTACTCGAGATATGCTCGATTGGCTCCCCCAACTGACAGTTCAAATTGGCTCCCGTCGTTGTATCCGCCAGACTATGAATCTAGTGACTATAGTCTCATCCGGTTCGTCATAGTCTACCTCTATAGAGTACGTCAGGTCGAGCGAAAACACGGACGCTCACAGGAACAGGACGTACAATGCTGCGAGAAAGAGTTTCGCAGGGCGGGGCTGAGTATCCAATCGGGGGTAGAAGTTGGTTTTGTTTGCGGGAATTGATGATCCACCGGGTATGGATTCAGTGTTTCGCCACGTTGAAACCTGATGCCACGCTGGTCAATCTGAGGTTGAGAGAAAGTCGCCTTTGCTGCTGCAAGTAACTCCTTATCGGGTGGTAGAAAGCTAGTAGCTGTTTGATGACTTCTATGGTTGTTGTTATTGTTGTTGCTGTTGTTGCTGTTATTTTTATAGCCGTTTTTAGTGATGTTGTGGTTGTTGTTGTTGTAGATATTGATATAACTGCACGTCGGAACGATGTTCGGATTGTTGTCATTATTGATTTTGTTGAGGGGGTTTATGTATCAATTTATATTGTTGTTACGCTTCTTACGCTTCTTACGGTTGCGGGATTTTTGAGCAGCTTTTTCCTGTTGTCGACGATGCAGTTTACGCAAATCATAATCTGCCCAATCTGTTCTCCACACTTTTTTATTACCCAGTAGTCGCCAGCCAGAACTTTCTTCTAATAGCTCATTGTGCTGGGATCTAGCAAGTGCAAGATCATGGGCCAATTCATCGGCAAGAGTGATTTCATCACTTAAAGCATTCGTAGCTGGAGGGCATAGCTGAAACAGTACTCGACAAATGTTTAATTTCTTCTATGATTTCCGAGGTAGGAAAACTCGGTACTTCTTTTACAGCAACTTCATTAAGGCTTGCATTCATCGCCTTGATTTGGTCTTCTAGTTTTGAAAAGCTATGACCAACATCGAACGCCATTTTGCTGGCGAGCGCTTCAAAAGCCCGTTGTATACTTGAATCAAATGTGTCCTGGTTGTATTTTTCACGTAAAACCGATGACACATTGTTAAATAATTGTGCCACGGTGCCGTCGTTTGACTTGAGCTCACCCCTCAGCTCGGACAGGTTCGATTCGAGGCTATCAAAAGTGCGCTGGCGTTGCAGTAATTTTCTGAGTTCAATTATACTCGTAAATTCTTTCTGGCAGCCGTCGCACAGCGGCAACATGAACGCACGAATGTGTTGTTCAAAATTTCTCCTAGTTCCAGCACAGGCTGCGTGGAATTCTTTTCCAGCAGCTCCATAGCAATGGAAGATTAGTCGGTCATCCTCACTGACACAGTTATTTACTACACACGGCATTTTTAACGCCAGCAAGACTTGGTTCACTACTGGGGGCGACAAAAAAATGGCTTACGCGACGATGTATATGCACGGTAGAAGAAACAAACAAAACAGCTAGAACCCGCGTTAAAATTGTACGGACTGAATTGAAAATGCGTGCGAACTACTGGACTGCTGAAATGACAATTGATTGAACAGAATATATTGTTGCCTCAAAATTTGTCAAAAAAGCAAAGAAAAATATATTTCGTTGAACTAAAAATATCTTTTTTATTTACAAATACAGAATCTATTGAAAAAAACACAGTTGCTATTAACAATTAATTTCTATAAAACTAAGAAAAAATATTGCGCATATAATTAATATTAAATAATGGATAAAGTTATTTTTTGTTTTAAATAGTTTTATTATCAAAACCAAATCATTTTTATTCCAAAATAATTTCAATGATTTGGTTTTTGTTTAATGTTTATTGAATAAAAAAAGGGGGTTTCAAAATGAACTATGTTTGAAACCGACTCAGGATCCTGTAGTCTATAAACCTCAAAATATTGCAAATGATCGCCGAAAGAGTGACAAAGCACGCTATGGCAAACTTATATTAGATCATTGATCTTATTCATCATTATGCATCTGAGCTAAAAACAAACATTAACAATATTACAATGAGTAAGAAATTAGCACCTTTGCTGAATTTCGATCCTTGTTTAATTAAACTATCTAAAATGACGTCGTTAACTTCCCCGACCTCCTTAAATAACATTTCCTCCGGCGAGTCTATTTTGCTTTTCAAATAATACGTAAAAATTGTGGCTGAGAAAAAGCGCATGCGCAAATAACACACACATACACTAGCAACTGTAAGACTGATTTATTACGGAGTTGTATTTTTTGTATCTACCTTTTTTTTAATCGATTGAAATTATTTTTCGCCACGAAAACATAGCTTGTTCAAACTGCAATTTATTTTTTCTTAGAACTTTTGTTTTGGAAAAAAAACAAACAGAATCGTTGAAGCTACAAAAACAAGATTTAATTCGAAAATAAAAATAACAAAACATATCAGTAATTTATTTTTTTAATCCAAAGAGGTCAATTTTCTCTGCATGAATACGATGTAGAGCATTCTAATAACCGATTTTGACTCAAAATATAGGGATTTACGGTATCGTCATACGACTTCGGATTGTCTATGCAGCAGGTAAAATAAACAAACCAGTGATTCTGATCAATTAATGATCACTCACTGACGGAATTTTCACAGAATGACGGAACAATGTTTATTAAAAATGAACATAAAATGATCTTCAATCGTTATTTGTGAACTATTGTTGTTCATTTTTAGCTCACATAGAAAACTGTATCGTCTAGCTTGACCTCACATTTTCTACTTTTGATAGTGTTTTGCTGACATTTTAAATTTTCTATAGAATGGATTTTTTAACGTAGGACTACGTTTCTCTTTTCTATAGCGGGTGTCATATCACGATTTTGATATATGATATGAAACTTCTGTATGGCACATCTGATGCGCCATACAACGTGCTACTTCCGACATTAAGTACGGCGCATGGATCTACAGTTATATCGATTGTCGCTCGACGATAAGTTCGATTTTCAACTGAAACGATAATGTTAGATGAGGTCACGGGCCGATGACCTTTATACAAGGTCTGGCCACCAGGCTTAACGGTATTCGTGAGATGTGGAAAAGTACAGTGATATTTGAGTTTCCTCACAATGTTTATCTTTATACACGGACAGCTGTTTATGGTGATATCAAACTATCAGTTCACAGTATGGAATGTTATGGTAGTTTGACAACGGCGCTCGTTTGCCCAGCAATGTTTACTATATTTTTGCTTCCAACACAAGTAAACTGCCTGGTGGCCCGGACCTTGTATAAACGTCATTGGTCACCGGCGAATGTGAGTTCAAGCAATAATGAATATTTGACACGAGAATGGGGTAATTCATGATGAGTGAATATCTGGTGTTCATTTCTAGTAAATACGCCTCGGTATCCAGTCCAATAGAATTTTGCAAGATGATGTCACTGGTGAACGTGTGGTTCATCCGGATGAATGGAATTCAGTTATGACAGATATTCGTGGTTAGGTTGTTTTCAAATTCAAACAGATGAGCTTCCCTCAAATAAACAAACCACGGCACCTGTCAAAAGAA
Organism: Aedes japonicus; assembly: GCA_034211315.2. Taxonomy (NCBI): domain Eukaryota; kingdom Metazoa; phylum Arthropoda; class Insecta; order Diptera; family Culicidae; genus Aedes; species Aedes japonicus. Next base: position 22,601 of record JASCZW010007507.1, on the reverse strand, counting down.
ATTCATCCGATTCATTTTGCGAGGTTATGTTAGGTTGGTGTAAAACTCAATATTCACCAGTGCACTTAAATTGCATTCGTTTATGCCCCGGTCTCCTATCAAACATTCTTCAATGCATGAATTCAAATTCGATGCTTGAACATATATGTCTAGACAAAATTGTCAAAAGGTCGACAATTGCAAACAATGAATTAACACTTCCGACGGGAAGGTTATCATTCCGTGCATCTGTTTATGGTGCTATTTTGTTTGTGGAAGCAAGCAGATCCCAGAAAAATAAGCTAGAAGTCATTGTTTACAAATGTTACTTTCAATCTCTTGACTATTTTGTCTAGATGTACCAGAAATAAATACCAGATGTCCAGAAAATATTAATTATGTCCCGCACTGCTATCAAATGTTCACCGCCACATAGCGCATGAACACCAGTTCACCCGGTTCACCCAGGCAATCGTCTACACGCTAAGATAAAAGTACCCAATGGAGCAGTTGAGTGTGGGAAGCCAATTTTGGGTATAATCATGTTTACCTACGGATGGGCACAAGTTACTTTTGGGTAAAATTTTACCCAAAACTAAACTACGGTAGGTAAACATGACTTCCCACACCTAACTGCTCCGCTGGGTACTTTTTTCTTAGCGTGTATACTTCTTTGTTTCCATCAGAGGAAGGTTATGAGTGTTTACGGATGAAACCAAACTTCGGGGAAGTTTTTAGAATATTTGCAATACTTGTTATTACCTTGTACCATTCCGAACCTTCGCAGACAGCATCTTTGGTGTACCGGGTAGTTTCGAGATAACTTGAGGAACATTTTGTTGTAGCTGGCCTTGTGCCGAATGAACGGACTGTACTAAACTTGTACTAGATTCCGCACCGTTTCGATGCGCAATGGATGTTACGGGTGTATGACTCACACTTGTTATCGTGTTGTGACTTGTGGCAAGTATTTGGGATGTCTTGGGATCTGAAATATAAAGAAAAGCAATACAGATTAAATAGTGAATGTTTTATTGTAAATTTTATCAATAAACATTTAATGGATCTATAAGCATAGGGGAAGTGGAATCAAATAAACATATAGAGCAAGATGAACATGTTGCCCTAATTATTATGTTTGTGTTGTTTATTTGTGAGAAGTGTATGGAAATCATCTCATCATTAATTGCTACTGCTTCGTTCCTTCTATACTTCCGTGAACCTCAATCCAGTCTGCATTTCCAACAAAATTGAGAAAAAAAAAGTCAGTTTAGATGTGTACACATCAGATCGGTATCTTGGAGATACAAAGGTATCAAAGTTTATATGAATAAGCTAACAGTACTTAATAATAGTATTCATCGTTCTAATGATAAATGGCCAATCATTGATTGATTTTTTTTTTGGTTATTTTCCTTGGCTCAACATGAAATAAATAAACACCATTTTTAAGTTCGAGATTAAGCATTTAAGTAACGCTTTCTGAATTTGTACGCTACATAACAAGAAAGAGATCTAAGCATTTTTTCCTAGGGCTTTCAATAAAGTAACATGCATCGGAAGGGAAAAGGCCTAGTTTTCTTAGATCAACTTTTTGAGCCCAGTTTTGAACTGATTTTACGACTCATTTCATGAGAATCCTTAATACTTAGTTTTGGGGTATGGGAGAGGGTAGAACTGATTACTCCCAATCGGTTTGTGGTTAATGGGGAATATAATATTATGGATGGGAAAAGGGAGACAAGCAGGGTTGCAATTTCTCTGGGGAGAATCACCCGGGTGCACTTTTCTAGCTCTCTTTGGTGAATCTCACTGAGTATCTACAGAGATTTTTTCCTGAAACCACAGAAGAGATTGTTCGACACAGCACGGGAGAGCGAGAGAATTTACAGTTCGCTGCCTGAGCGTTCATACACTCACTGCAGTGAGAACGACGAAGAGTGAAAGAGCGAAAAATGACTACACCGCACTAACGTGAGTGAAACCTTGATTCAAACATTAAGAAAAAATCGCTGGAAAACGGGAACAAGAAAGTACAGTCCGAAGTTTGTCTCGCGACTCCCGTTTCCTTTTTTGTACTTTCACAATATCATAGATGAACATTACGAATTATGGGCCGTAGATAGCCTAGTCGGTAAAGGCACGAAACTACCAATCCAGAGGAGGCGAGTTCGATTCCCAGTCCAGTCGACTTAAATAAATATCGACTTCCCTGGCATAAGAGTATCATTGTGCTTTTGCCACACAATATACAAATTCATTCATTATTGATTGGCTTCGAAACCTTAATAACTGAGCAAGTGCATCTAGAACATTAAGTTGTGAGAGCCTGACAAATTGCGAAAAGAAGACGAAGAACATTAAGAAATCAGTAACATTGTTACAATGTTGAAATTCATATGTTGCGGTATAAATTTAGCAATGAATATTTTCACCAGGGTGACTCTCCTCGGTGAAATAATTCTGCTCTCTTTGGTGCTCCTCAGAGATCACTCACACGCTCCGACCTGTTGTGTGGTGAGGGTGCAAACGACAGACACTTTGGTGTCACTCAACTTGTGATGTCTTGCAGAGAGTGGAAAGAAAACAAAAATCTCTCGGATGAGTTTGCGTTTGCCAATCTCCGGAGTACCTTTTCACTAAGCACCCTGCTAGCACCGAGGAGAATGGCATCCCTGGAGACAAGAATTTGAAGTAGGTATAGTTTACAAAACAAATTTATTCTTCTATGCCTCAACCTCCAACTATACTAGTTTCGATTGAAACATATTCGGGTAAATAACAAGAATCACAAATGTAAACTAAACATAGAAGTTAATCAAACTACAATATAAGATAAATATTTCATTTCATTTCATTTTCATTTTGTGATGTACTAGGGGGTCGAGGGCCAAGTCACCGATGCGAAATTTCACATCGTCCATAATACATCAGGGAAGGGACGGGGAGTGAGCATCACATCATCTTTAACCCATGGGGGTCAATTAAGTTCTGCGTGGTTTGTGGTAAACCGGCTGCTCAGGGATTATGGGAAGGTAAAAGGTTTGGGCAGGTTTTTTTTCTGTAAAAAGTTGTATATCGTTGAACATTTGCCTAATTTGCTTGGCCTCTCGTCATATGGGGTTTCGTTCGTCACATAGCTAGCGAAAAAGATAATACAATAAAATAGAAATAAAACAGAGATTACAATTAATATATTGTAAGTGATAGGTTCAATCGTATGAATTAATTAATTTGATTGATAGTGGTTTAATTGCTATCGAATCCTTGGAAGATATCATCCTCTCCATCGCTGAACCCTTCGAATTCAGTTAATTGAATGTCCCCCTTTGGGTCGTTGTGACTCTCTCTGGTTTTGACAACAGTCATGCGAAAGAACGAGAAAACCACCTACTTTTGAGTAAAAAGTTTATGCGCTTTACTTCATTTAAGTATTTTTTTTTACGAGTTCATTTATTTGTACAGGCTCAATCGAATCAACTTTACAGAGCCAAGTTTTCATGTTTATATACATCAGTTATCTTATTACTAAGGTTAAGGGGATAGAACCGATTACTCGCGGTCGTCTCGAGGTTAATAGGAATAACAATTTTAAGGATGGGAAAATTGGGGTGGAAATTTTGAACAAAGGAACAATGGTTTTCTTATATCTAGAACTTCAAATTACAATTTTTTAACTAAACGTTTTTAATTTTAAAAAAAATCACTCACTCACACACACACACACAACCGCAATCACACACTGGCGCACACATTCCTCAAAAAATTAACCTAAACAAGTAAGAACGTGAAGATAAAGCACTTAGAAGACCTCGTATTTTCATAAGAAAATAGGAGGTGTGCTTTACCGGCCTCAAGGAGCGAATAGCCTCTATATTTTAAGTATTTTAAACTCATCTTTTGGGTATTTTTTTTTCTGTGTAGACCTATTTGACGTTTATCGCCCTTCCCTGTCCAACACACAACATCCTCCAACGGATCACTGCTCTACAGATGAGCGTCTCTCTCCATCATATGCATTTATTCATTAGTTGGAGAGGGACTCTCATCTGCCAAGCAGTGATCCAATCAACCCCCAACATCTCTCAGTGCAATCGGTGCATAGGTGTACCAGCGCTTGCAACGTCAAATAGTTCACAAATAAGACTCGCCGCGAGACACACTTCAGCCTTGTTCAATGTGTTCAATAGATGAATAAAAGTAAATGAACGAGAGGGAATATATGGCGATGCAGACCTAACTCCTGCTATATATGGTTATTGCTTAATGAACCTACTGTACAATACTTACAGTTTTACTGTTTGAGCGCCGGAATTGTATAATAAGATAGTGTACTTACAATTTTTTCAGGTTCCTACGTGCACCCTCCATCTCTTCTTACATTTCTGGATTCAGTCTCCGGCATCTCTCCTAAAGCCTAAAGCCATAGTCCTGGGTCTCTTCAAAATTAGGCTAGTTAGAATCGTTAATCGTGTCCTCTTCTAGCTTTCATCGTGTTCGCTTAGTACGAATTTTGATGGCAATATGGTTGATGTTGTTTGCAGTCGGACATTAAACAAAGGAGAAATAATCGAGATTAGTATTGAAGTAGTATCTTCATATGAATTCCCAGCTAGCCATACTGTATGTGTCGTGCTATCAATGTGTGTAGTGCTATGTTACCAAGCTATTTGCTAATTACTAATGTAATGTACTGCTGTTCTACGCATAACTGTCCCATGTTGCAAAAGTTGTAGTTGAGAAAAAAGCGTTTTATGTTTTGCGTCACTATTGTGTAGGGCTGGTAAGATTCGTGGTAAAACCCACAAATTTATGAGTGGCATTTGAAGATGTGGCTGAGTTTCGATGTAATCTGTGGTATTACAAACAAGAAGATATGCGTAGAATCTTGCCTTGCAGCAGAAAATTCTAGGCATATAAGTCGCACTGCATGATGTATTGATGGATCGTTGGCGATAGAATTTACGTTTTGAAATACACATGCCATGTGCATTATTGTTTATGCTCCTACCATGATTCTGATTATTGTTTATCACCATATCATCATTAAAAACACAGTTCGATCAAATGCAATTGGTGGCCTAAATAGACAATTTAATGTCAATGTTATCATGTCAAATTCATTGTTTAAGTTTACACATAAGCCCCTTATCAATGCTGAGTGTCGAATAGTTCCTACAAAGAATGTTGTAAACTTAAATCAATTTTGTTTTCTAAGATCTCTTAAGAAATGTCGTAGTGGGACTTTTATGCCTAGAATTTCAACATGGGACAATCTAACTTGATGTTTTTTTTATACAAACTCAGAACAAAGTATATAATTTTTTGTTTGTATCCAATAGTATAGTTAAAAAATGAAGCATATATTGAAAAAGCTGCAATTTGACCAAAAGCAACATGGGACAGTTATGCGTAGAACGGCAGTGTAGTCATATTCATGGCGTTTGTTGTAATCTGAGCTCAGTCTGATGGAATGTCATTGTTTGTGTTCATACTGGGATCATTAGTGTGCTGTCCATGATGTTGTGAATGCATTTATATATTGAAATGTTTGTGTCTTGTCTGTATTTTGTCGTCCGTTATTCCGACAGATACTCGCCCCTCTCCCACAACTCCCAACACTGCAGTTAATTTGGGTTATCACGTATACTCTTACGTGGGCCATCACAATGGTTCATGGTTGCTAAGTGAAGATTTACCAAAGTACATGAAACAATTGACGTATTTTTAAATGTTGTTTTTTCCTAACGTTAAATTAGCTTAATCGATAAACAATTTCATTTGTAACGGAAATTTAACAAGAACAAAGCAAACTAAAATTACCGTTGTTCATTCCTTTGGTTGAAACCGTGCAATTTTCACTTTCGCAACTACGGGTAATCCTTGAGAGCTATTGCACTTCGTTCAGGCACTTATGAGCAAACTTTAATAACTTCCTCATACTCGAATTGTATCACGACCAAGCTGATACAACGCGCCCTTTACGCTCTGTGATGCAAGCGCAGGGAACTACAATATAAGATAAATATTAATCAAAAATGAATAGATAAGTTTGCTAAGCCTCAGATATCGTAAAGCTTAAATTCTAAAAAGCGTGAATCTCAGATCTGAATACAAGTCATTACATATGAATGTAGTCATCATAGGCGTAGCCAAGGGGGGGCAGGGTGGGGCCGTTGCCCCCCCCCCTAACTTTTGATTTAAGTTTTAGAATTTCAATGTTTGTTTGAATTCAACAGCTGAATATTTAAAGGGTGATACGGTCAAAATTTGGTCAAGGGAAAACGCGTGTAAATCGGTGAAATCGTTTATTTAAAAAATCAAATTAAATTTATTTTTCAAGTTCAATTAGTATAAAATTCAGGAAAAATATTCAGTTAGGCTTCCGCTTTTCCAAATCCGAATTGCCGGGCCTTACGCTTGACCCCTGCCATCAGATTTTGTACAGCCACCTTGTCCACCTTCTTCGCCGCAGAAAGCCAGTTTGCCTTGAACTGCTGCTCGTCCTTAGCAGTTTTTTTGGTCTTCTTTAGGTTCCGCTTGACAATAGCCCAGTATTTCTCAATTGGGCGGAGCTCTGGCGTGTTGGGAGGGTTCTTGTCCTTGGGAACCACCTGCACGTTGTTGGCGGCGTACCACTCCATGGCCTTTTTACCGTAATGGCAAGATGCCAAATCCAGCCAAAACAGTACGGAACAACCGTGTTTCTTCAGGAAAGGCAGCAGACGTTTATTCAAACACTCTTTCACGTAAATTTCTTGGTTGACAGTCCCGGAAGCTATGAAAATGCTGCTTTTCAAGCCACAGGTACAGATGGCTTGCCAAACCAGATATTTCTTTGCGAACTTTGACAGTTTCGTGTGCTTGAAAATATCTGCTACCTTTCCCCTTCCTTTTGCCGTATAAAACTCCTGTCCCGGAAGCTGCTTGTAGTCGGCTTTGATGTAGGTTTCGTCGTCCATTACCACGCAGTCAAACTTCGTCAGCATCGTCGTGTACAGCCTCCGGGATCGCGCTTTGGCCGTCGTATTTTGTTTATCATCGCGATTTGGAGTCACTACCTTCTTGTAAGTCGATAGTCCGGCTCGTTTTTTGGCTCGATGCACGGTTGTAGACGATACACCCAGCTTATTTGCGGCATCTCGGAGAGATAGGTTAGGGTTTCGCTTGAAACTACCGGCAACTCTCTTTGTCGTCTCAGCGGCTTTCGGTTTTCGATTTCCCCCCGATCCAGACTTCCTGGCTGTCGACAAACACTTTAATTACATTTGTAACGGTTGATTTGGCAACTTTTAGCGATTTTGCCAACTTTGCGTGTGAGTAGCTCGGATTTTCGCGATGCGCGAGCAAAATTTTGATACGCTGCTCTTCTTGCTTGGACGGCATTTTGACAACTGAAGAGTGAATTCCAAAATCAAAATAGGAGCAACATTCTACACACACACACCTTCAAAATGAGGGGTGTTCAGGTTTTTTAAATGCAAAATTGAAAGAAATACGTCAAGTTGATATTGACCAAATTTTGACCGTATCGCCCTTTAAGTCAATGTAATAGCTTTCGAAAGCCAAATAATACTTGATAAAGAAACATAATTCATAGTTAGAAACTGTATAAATCGAAAATGTTTATTTAAACAATTCATGAGCCAAACCGGTCAATGTGACATTGCTGATCAATGTTTTTCTGTTTCACGATACTGTAGTTTCATGTTATTAAGAATATATAATAACTATATAGTTTGATTCAGTATATCAAAGTATTGTTTCCGTATCCAAGAGATTTTAATAGAGCATATGCTACGATATTTTCCGGGCGAGACGAGATGACTCGTATCCGATTTTCGAATCAATAATTCTATAAGCGTGTGAGTATGCAAAACAGCATGCTCATCAGAGCGAAAAGTTGCAGTTGTCCTATCCTTTTCAAAGATCCGTTAGTGTGAGCATGTGGAAGATAATAAGCATGATTGTCCGCCCGTTGTTGTTACTTCGTTGCTATTACACAGAGAAACAACATATGATGCGTTGGACTAGCATAAATCCTCAATATATTAAAACTGGTGATCTCAAACTAAGGCAATAATTGGCACCTGCCTCGCCCGAATGCAGGTCAAATAAGGAAAGGATAGGCATGTGTTGATACTAGCTTTAATGGAAGCCAAGACCGCTACTTCACGTTCACAAGAAATCATTAGAATGTTGAATAACATGATTGGGTTGTTTTTAGTAAACGATAAGCTAATTTCACGCGGTGATTTCTTATTTGAATGTTTTTATATTAATAGTATACGGTTGGAGCCACTCACAAAAAGGGAATAGTGATTTTTTACAAACCAATATTATGGATCACAATTAATTGGTCCACCCTCATGCAATCCACCACATCTCACCAGTACACATTTTTGTTGTTTTTTTTTCTTTGCACACTCGATCACTCGCATAATCGAAATAATACGAAACGTGCCATACTTGATAGCAAAATATGGCTTAATAAAGCATCGACACAACCGTTCACAGCCGATGCTCGAAGCAACCTCTTTTTTCGTAAACTTTCAATTTTTACAACTGTATCAAGAAAAGTTTGTTATGAACAATTTATGCGAATTTCTTTGGCACGAAGTTCATCAATCAAATAAATACCACAAAAAGTCGAGAACACTCGCATGAAAAATTTGATTTCGGAAAAAGTTGCTTTGCTGGTGAGTTTAGAGCACATTGTGTGCATTGTTTTATAATTATTGGAAGTTTAAAACAGTTTTTTGATTCATTGTTATCTAGTAGTACCATAAATGGACATTCAAAATTTTTAGAAGTAAGTATAGTTATTTCCAGTATGTAATTGAAAGAAACAAATGAACTTATTTTTTGAACAACCATGAAAAGATTGTTCTATTGAAAAGTTGTGAGCACGGAGAGTAAAACACTGTGCTTTTGTGATGTTGCTTTGTCAATATATGCACTTAAAATTTATTTCCGTACGTAAGCTTTCACTCGTTTCTTAAACATGGATTTTGTACATAGAACAAATATCTCGTAAATTGTATGAAACATTCTTAATGGTTATCATATGCTATCATTGCACCTTTTTTATCAATGCACGAAATGAATTTTGTGAAGATCAACCAATTGCTGCTTCTCTTCAATCGTACTCCATGTAGTAAAGCATCCTACTGCAAAAAAATGAGCGTTGTAGGATAACATTTAGCCCGTGCTTGGAATAGGGTCTTGGGGTGCTTAAGCCGTTCCCTATCCTACTGAGTCGATATAAAAGATCTGTCAGTCAATTCTGCATTCACCAGAGAGACGTTTCTTTTTTATTGGTCAAAACATATTCGTAGCACAACGAACGAATGTTCTTTCTGTGTCAACAAAAGCTTCGTGCTTTTGACAGTTCCGCGTGTGGCATTGAATACGAAGGTAACTTTTTGAAAAGAACAATTTTCGTTGCAGAAATCATCAAATAGATGTGTTAGTCTTACCTTTGATTTCTTAATAAAAAAACATTTAATTTTCAGTGTGGGTGAGACAGTCGTGGAGGAAGAGTACATTTTCAGTACAAACTCTTAACAAACTCGTTGATTATCCTATACAAAAATCCAACACCACTGTAAAGCGAATATTTCGACACATGACAGTACCCGCTAGATTTTAGCATGGTAATTATTTATTACGGTTCGGTTTTGAAACAAGTGGAAAACCTAAGGTTTTTAAGATCCTTTCTGTTTATTTTTTAATTCCAGAACAAGCCTAGAATTATTGAATCTTGTTGCCAAAATTTTACGGGTATTATAAAGTACTTTGGGTTAGAGCAGAGAACATAATCCAACCGTAGTTCAGGTGAGGGCTTGAATTCCAGTGGGTGGAACTTGAAAATGTCCCTGCTCTAATGGTCAACGAGGCGTTGGGTTGTCCTTCTTAAGTGTTCAGTGTGTGCCACAACTGGTTGAAGACGATGTAATTCTCTCTCTCTCTCTCTCTCTCTCTCTCTCTCTCTATCTCTCTCTCTCTATCTCTCTCTCTATCTCTCTCTCTATCTCTCTCTCTCTCTCTATCTCTCTCTCACTAAAAAAGCTTGCCCTCCCCTATTTGAAATCCTGGCTACGCCTATGCCTCAGGACCCTACAGAGATACTCGGGGGCTCTTACGCTGTGCAGCGAGTTGGCGATGGCAGCCCAACTAGCACTGTTGAAGGCATTTTTCACGACCAGGGTGACCACTCCGCAGTAGCGGTTCCCTCTTCTCTTTTGCTTCTGCGCAGACTCCATAGCTTCCACGACCGTTCGGATGGCATCCACCGTGGATCTTCTATTCCGGAAGCCGAACTGCATGTTGGACAGACCATCTAAGCCCTCCGTGTATTTTGTAAGCCTGTTGAGGATTACTCTTTCAAGCACTTTGCCGACTGTATCCAACAGGCATATCGGCCTATATGCTGAAGGATCTCCAGGAGGCTTGCCTGGCTTCGGCAATAACACCAGTTTTTGTCGCTTCCAGATATCCGGGAAGTTACCATCGTCGATGCACTTTTGCTACACGGTCCTGAACATGTCCGGATTTGTTAGGATTGCTGCTCTTAGGGCCACGTTGGGGATACCATCTGTTCCCGGGGCCTTCTTGATTTTCAAAGCTTTTGCCACCACTGTTAGCTCTTCGTTTGTTACTCGGGCTTCTTCCTCATGGTCATCATACAGTGTGGGCGGCCAGATCGTCGGTTCATGCTGCGGAAAAAGCGCATCTACGATGACTTTCATGTTCTCTGGGCACCTATCAGGTAGTACAGCTGGACTTCTTCGCCATGGCAACTCTGTAGGCATCACCCTACGGATTTGAATTGGCGTTACGGTTCTTCTAAGCAGGCTTTCTTACTATGCTTGATTTCCTTGTTAAGTGCGGCTCTTGCCGCCTTATACGCTAGTCTTCGAGCTGATCTATCGGCGTCATTGTGGGCTCTCTGCATTCTCCTCAGGGCTGGGTGGCAATGTGCTCGTAGACCGGCAATCGTCGAGTTCCACCAGTAGGCTGGACGACGACTGTGCCTTGGTTTGCCCTCTCTCGGCATGGTTGCATCGCACGCTCGTGCTAATACCGCTATCAGTCCATATGCACTGAGATACAGGGGATTGCGTTCGAACCTCAACGCTTCATCGAACACTCTCTTGTCGAACTTCGATGTTTTCCACCTTCACTCGTTTGACTGTTGTACACGCGCTTCCAACTGTCTATTGCTTCCGATAGTGTACCAGATCGCTTGGTGATCACTGTGAGTGTACTCCTCACATACCCTCCAGTTCAAACTTCCTACCATCCCAGGGCTGCAGAAGGTAACATCAATGAATGACTCTCGACCTTCCCTACGATAGGTGCTGGTGGTACCGTCGTTGGCAACATATACGTTCAGCTTAGCAAGGGCCTCAAGTAGACTGCTCCCTCTTGGATAAGTGAAGCGGCTGCCCCATTCTACTGCCCAAGCGTTGAAATCGCCGGCTATGACGACTGGCCTACGCTCGATAAGCTCTTCTGTCAGCCTATCGAGCATTTCATTGAACTGTTCGATCGTCCATCGCGGGGAGCATAGCAGCTACAGAAAAAAACTCCATTAATTTTGGTTATAACACAGCCTTCATCTGCGCGGTAGATCACCTCTTGAAATGGATATCTTCCCACCGTTCATATCGCCACTGATTTGGCGTTATCTGATATCCAGTTTCCGTCGCCGGCCGGGATGCGGTATGGCTCCGAGATGACATCTACATCACACTTTGACTCCGCTACAGATTGCAACAGCAAGTGTTGCGCTGTGTCACAGTGTTTGAGGTTGATTTGCGTTACCACCACTGTTATTTGGTTGCAGTCGCCCGTTTGAAGGCCGCACATCGTGGGCCTCCTGTAACATGATGGTTATCTCCTTCGTTGGCGCAGATCAAACATTTTGGAGGCTGTCGGCAGTTTTTTGCCTTGTGGCCTTCTGATCCGCACCTTCTGCATAACTTGCTCCTGTCTGGCCCCCTATAGTTTCGTGCAAGATGGCCGAACTCCTGGCACTTAAAGCACACTTGCGGTTGCTGAGTGATGCTCAGCGGACATACCGACCAGCCTACTTTGATCTTCTCTGTTTTTAGTGCCTTGTTGGCTGATTCGACTGCTGGCCTGATCGTGGCAACTTGAATGCCAGAAGGTCCCTTCCTCATGCGGATGAGGAAGTTGCGTGAATGATGTTTATTTTTTGCACTGTCGCGATCGCTCAACTGTACGTTTACGGACCGCTGCTAATTGTTTGTATTTGTGGTGTACTGCTAATTGTATACGTTAGTTACCTGTGCGAAGTAAAGTTCATGGTGAAAAACTCTTTATAGTGCATATTTTGCGTTGTGAAATTGGTGAAAAATCCTTCTTTGTTTCGGTCATTTTGTGCCCACTGCACGCTAAGATAAGATTACCGAAAATTACGTTTTAATTTTACCGAAAATTAGGTTTTGGTAGTAAAACCTAAAATTTCGGTAAAATTTAACGACCGATTTCGATAAATTTTACTTATTTATTAAGTAAAGTGGATTTTCAAATGTTTACGTTTTTTTTTTTACCTAAATTTGGTTTAAAATTTTATCATTGCGCTGCATCTGAGAATCAACACTACCGCCATTGCGAAGTTTATGACTTATTGCAATTGTACCAACAATCAATATGTAACTAGCGATTTGAAATTGGTTCACTGTTGTAGAACCCCTTGGTCCGAATTACACCTTGAAACCAGCACCTTGCTATACATATTTGCGCCTTTGTTTTGATTTGCTGTGTTATTTTGACAGAGTATTTGAGAGTGTGTTCATGTGAGTTCATTATAAGGGGTGCATTATTGAGCTTGGGACCGAGCTTGGGACCGAGCTTGGGACGATGTTCTAGTACTGACTGAGCCAAGAAAAAAATTGTTTTTGTATGGGACCTACTGGTCTTAGAGTTAGTCTATGATTGTACCGCCTCCTCACCTTCAGGCTAAATAGTTTCAAATTTTGATTTAAAATAAAGAAAGAAACCAGCTGTAGAGACTGAGATTTGTGGCAGCCAACCCGAAGGGTGAGTAGAAATATTTACCATAAGCGGATCATGAAAATTCCGGAGAAATTTGTAAAGGCGAATGGTTCTGTGCTTGTAAATAAACATTCCCATAGTCGATTGCTAGCCAATAGTTGCAGGCTATAGTTCAATTCAGGACACTAACAGCAAAATTCTATAGAGGAACTGAGCTGTAATTCGTGAAAAATTGACGATTGGAAAGTTTGTTTACAGACGAAGAAACGGCTTCGCAAATTTCTACAGAATTGAAATATTTACCTCATTCCAATGAAATATATTTTTTATCATTCAATTGTAAATCACTGGAAATATGGAGAAATTGACATGATTAATCGATGCGGATACAAGGAAAAAACTGGAAGGTAAGTTAATTATTCAATTTGTATGTAAATCATTCGACGAATCTCTACATTTGAAATTAATTGCACTTGATTCATATACACATACTAATTTATTCTATATATTTCAGGCTGTCGAAGGTTGATCCAATGCTCTACCACCAGGAGAATACCCTTACATTATTTGTCTGGCAACTGCACCAAAACAGGGAGAGTATTATGTGTGTTTACATGGAAAAATCATATTTTGTGGTCAGCAAGCAGCCATGTCTACTTTGAATAAAAATACTTGGAAATAAAATACCTAATTAAAGCCTGTTCACATTTTTCTGATCCGTTTAGTGGGAGATAAATCCGAAAAAAATAGATCTTACAACCTTGTTTTAAACATTTTTATTATAGCATTCCAAAAACCTAAAACAGAAAAAGAAAACTTAATATTCGGTAAAAATAAACGATTGCAAATAGTTAATTACTGACGTTTTTCGCTTGTCACCTACAGTACCGAAATTTAAGTAATCCATGTTTACCGATAATTTCAGTATGTGCACTTTTGTGCGGTTATCGGTATTTTTACCGAATTTTCGGTACTCTGGTCTTAGCGTGTGCGGTGTTATTGTTGTGTTGTTGTTATCAGAGGCACTGCTGAATCCAATTGTATCGTTCGACGCGCCATCTTCATTTTCGACACAGTATTCTCGCTACAGTTCAAAACCGGAAAAAATCACTCGTGCTCGTACCAAGTTTTTCGATCCTCGGCCCGCAAATAGCTATTTTGTTTCGTTCTGCTACCGTACTTGCTAGACGTCAGTCGTGTTTGCCCGTGTGTGCCTGTGTGTGCTATTTATCTCCGAGAGCTATAGTTTCTTCGACACGCGGTGGTCTTGCTGGTTGATTTCAAGAGTAACGGTTGAAAAGGACCCACGCGCAAAATGTCTCTCGTGTGCCACTCTTGTGCAGGTGACATCGGTGAAATTCAAATTGAATGTCAAGGATTTTGCAAGGCAATTTTCCATCCTCGTTGCTGTGGAGTGGCGTCAGATGTGATCGAATCAGTGATGAGAAATCATCAAGTGTTTTGGTTCTGTCCATCGTGTACAACATTAATGAAGGATATTCGCTTCCGTAATACTACTCGTGCTACCTACAGAGACTCCCATAGTGACGGCATGATGCAATTGAAGTCGGATATAATGGAAGAATTGAAAGCCAAGATCCGTATGAATTTCACTAAGTTAGTCAACTCTAGCTCTTGCACTCCGAAATCATCCAAGCGCGTTGGCATCGACCCGAGATTTACTAGAAGCCGGAGGCTGTTCAGCACAGCTGTCAAGTCAGTCCCAAATAACCAACCACCTCTGTTACTTGGAACTGGTAGCACGCCTTCTCCATCTATTGGTATTGCCACTGTCCCGGCAGCTCAACCAAAGTTCTGGTTATATCTGTCTCGGATCGCAAAAGAAGTCACAGCTGAACAGATTTGTGCACTGGCACAGAAACGCCTGGGTATAACGGCCTTTCAAGTTATCCGACTAGTAACGAAAGGTAAAGACGAAAGTACACTATCTTTCGTCTCCTTTAAAATTGGTATACGAATGGATCTGAAACCTAAGGCGTTAGCAACCTCGACATGGCCGAAAGGTGTTGTGTACCGGGAATTCTCGGACAATAGATGCAGCGAAAATTTTTGGCGACCACTATCTGTTGCCGCACCCAACGATCCACAAAGCCTCTCAGTGGAAGAGGTTGTAGCAATGGAATAGTCAATGATAAACTCATCGGAGCTCCCATCCCTCAACTTTCTTCAAACCAAATACACTCATCTTCAGTTTGGACACCGGGACGCAAACTTGCCCCAAACCTTAAGGAAGCCCCTATTCCTCTCATCGCAGTCAAGCCTCAGCTGCCAGCGACCAGCAGCCGTCCCGGTCCTGCGCTTGAGCTAGGAGACGGGGTCTTCCGAACTCCGACTTCAGAGCAAGTACGATATTATTTCTGATATTTCATGCACTGATCAATTCGCCGCTTCTAGTCAAACTTCGACACACCTCTCTCAGCCAGCTTCTGCTTCTTGGACACCGGGACGCACACTTACCTCAAGTTTCAGGGAAGTCCCTATTCCTCTCAACGCAGTCGAGCCTTCGCTGCCACCGATAAGCAGCCGTCCGGTCCTGCGTTTGTGCTGGGAGATGGGGTCTTCCGAAACCCGACAACAGGCAAGTACGCTGCTTTTTCGAACTTTTTATGCGCTGATCAGTTCGTCGATTGCAGTCAACCCTCATCGAACCAACGCACCCCTACATCTGCAAAATGGAGTCGAAACACGCACTTGCTCTATACCCACAGTGACTAGTAGAATTTTTTGCAACGATCTTGGCCTCTCTCCAGCTCTTCACCGGGACGCATATATGCCACCAGTACTGAGGAAGTCCCTGATTCCCCAATACAGTCGAGCCATTCCTGCCAGCGACCAACAGACGTCCCGGCCCTGTACTTGGTGTTGGAAAAGGGGTCTTCCGAGCTCCAAACATCGGCAAGTATGATCAGCTTCCAAACGCTTTAGTACCTGATAGTGTCCCAACTTCCAGGTTAACTATCCCTGGACCACTGAGACTGGACATCGCTGTCTATTATCAAAACGTTGGTGGAATGAACAGCCTTATTGACGACTATCGCTTAGCAGCCTCGGATCAGTGCTACGACATTATAGTCCTAACTGAGACATGGCTCCAGTCTCGAACCCATACTGATCATGTTTTTGGAGAAGGATACGAATTGTTCCGCTGCGACCGCAATTCAAACAATAGCAGGAAAACTACTGGAGGTGGTGTACTTATCGCAGTTAGTTCCACGCTAAAAGCCAGAGCCATCGATGACGACTCTTGGAACACGGTCGAACAAGTTTTGATAGCTATTAAGCTTGGGGATCGACACCTGTTCATTTGCGCAGTCTACATACCTCCGGATCGAACTCGAGACATTGAGCTTATCGACACTCATTGTCGCTCAATCTCTTTCTTATCGGATAATGCAGCTCCATGTGACTTTAATAGCGGTTTTGGGCGACTTTAATCTGGCGAGCATTGCCTGGACTAAAAACCATAGCGGGTTCTACCGCCCTGATTATGAGCTCTCGTCTTTCCACTCAGCAGCGACTAAACTTCTTAACAGCTATAGCATCGCAACTCTCTCAAATCAACGGCGTGACGAACGAGAATGATCACTCCCTTGATCTTTGCTTTGTAAGCGGCTGCGAAATGGCTCCTTCCATCTGTATGGCACCCGCGCCATTAGTAAAGTTTGTTCCACATCATCCACCTCTGCTTGTTACAGTTGCGAACAACGTTGCTCAGGATTTCGTCCGCACTTCAACCTTCAACTGTTGTGTCGTACGACTTCCGAAGGGCCGACCACCAAAGTATAGACATTTTTTTATCTCAGTTAGAATGGGAGCGCATTCTTGATCCCGGAGATGTTAACCAAGCTGCACAAACATTTTCTCATGTCTTGGCCTATGTCATTGACATGTATGTCCCGAAAAAGACCGTCCGTGCTGATTCTCGTGTACCTTGGATGACCAACGAACTTCGGTCGCTAAAGACTACCAAGCGAGCTGCCTTCAAGAGGTTCAGTAAGTACCGTATGCTTCTGCTATCTTCGTCACCAAAGAGATATACAACGCAAGCTTAAATCGCATCCAAAATCTTTCTGGAATTACGTCAATAAGCAACGCAAGGAGTCCGGATTACCATCCTCTATGGTGCTCGATGGCATAACAGCTTCGTCGCAACCCGATATCTGCCATTTGTTCTCCATCAAGTTTGCCAATGTTTTTACAGATGAGCTACTCTCCTCTGACCAAATCTCGCTTGCTGCACAGAATGTTCCGGTATACAATCAATTGATGAGTGGTGTGAACGTAACCGATGCAATGATTTCCAGCTCCGCGTTGCGACTTAAGACGTCATTTAATCCGGGACCAGACGGAGTTCCATCTGCAATTATTAAGATACACATTGATGTCCTCATTCCACCGCTTCGTCGTATTTTCCAGCATTCTATTACATGTGGTACGTTTCCTCGGTGCTGGAAATCTGCTATATGTTTCCAGTTTACAAGAAGGGTAGTAAGCGCGATGTCAACAATTATCGGGGCATCACATCGCTGAGCGCTGTTTCCAAACTGTTTGAGTTGGTAGTGATGGATCCAATCGTCTCACATAGCAAGCAGTATCTAAGCACTGATCAACATGGATTTATTGCCGCCCGCTCGACCACGACAAATCTGTTTTGCTTGACATCGTACGTTACCGAAACTATGACGGAACGGACTCAGACGGATGCTATTTGCACCGATCTATCGGCTGCTTTCGACAAGGTGAACCACGCTATAGTGATAGCCAAACTTGACAGGCTCGGAATCAACAGTAATCTTCTAGTTTGGTTTCGATCATATCTTAATGATAGGCTACTTAGGGTTGCTATAGGAGATTGTCATTCTGCTAGTTTCTGTGCCTCATCTGACATTCCACAAGACAGCCATCTGGGCCCGCTAATTTTCCTACTTTACTTCAACGACGTGCATCTTATCATCAAAAGTCCGTGTTTATCTTATGCAGACGATCTCAAAATCTATCTGAGGATTCGCTCAGTTAATGATTGTATTCATCTTCAACAACAACTTGATTGAGTGGCCAATTGGTGCACGATTAATCGGATGGTGATCGCTTCTGCCAAGTGTTACGTCATAACGTTTTCGCGGAAGAAGCAGCCGATAACCTTCAATTATGAACTGCTTGGATCGTCAATAGGCCGAGTGAGTCATGTGAAGGATCTCGGGGTGATTTTGGATACACAACTAAGCATTATAAGCAGCATGTCTCAAACGTCGTTGCTAAAATATGCACTGTAAAAAAAGGTTTGGTTTTTGTGTTTTGAACTAAAATATAGATTTTCCCTTAAAAGTTACATGTCAATAATTTTTTAATTATTTTTATGTTATAGCTGACTAAAAATGCTATCTAGTGCACAGTGAGTTGTTCTGGAGAAAAATAGGTTACAATGAAAAAAAAATTTTAAAAAATTTTAATTTTTAAAAAAGCTATTAAAAAAGTCAAAACAGTTTGTCATCCTAATTTTATGAAAGAACATCAAATTTGCAAGCAAAAGGTACTTCGGTAACTTTTTTCTAAGATGCACCGTTTAGAAGATATTACTGATTTAATATTGATTTTTTGATAACTTAATAAGTTTTGGCCCTTTTCGGATGTACTCCGTGTTTTTTCAGTTTCAAAAGTATTTTTTTCGGAAAGATTGGAAAATTTTGAGTTAAATTGCACTGACAGCTTAAAGATTCGAGTGAAATTCTCTGCCTTAAAAGTATTTTGAAAAACAAGTTACAAAATCCCACTATCAGGAACAATGATTTCTTCAAGTGATTTTTGGCGCGTTGTGCTGAACACGTGCTAACAAGTATGAACTGGTTTTGATTTTTTTGAGGACGATGATATAAGCCGTGCAATGCCAGGCCAAAGAGATTTTGTTAGCGTAAAGACAGGAAATAAGAGATTAGCTGTTCAGAAAAGATTGTTAATGATGACATTGAGAGAAGCTTTTAATCGCTTTAATGAAATGTACGTCAATGTAAAAATAGGGTTTTCATCATTTGCAAGCCTCCGGCCAAGGCAATGTAAACTATTGACTATCACAGGAACACATAATGTTTGCGTTTGCACTACGCATGAAAATGTCAATTTAATTCTACATAGCTTAAAAAATACAATGTCTTGAATGATCTAAAAACATTAACGAATAGATTACTTTGCGAAAATAGGACAGTTTATTGAAACAACTGGAAGAAAACTTTGTTGAAAAGCTTTCATTCGAACAATGGGTTACCACTGACAGATGTGATTTAGAAACTTTGTTTGTTTGTTTCATTTTTCAGCTCAAAATTAGAAAGTTTGATTCTGCATGATTTTGTAAAAACCGAACAATCCAATTTTTTGAAAACTACAAAACAAAACTTGCAAGATGGTGAATTTTTAGCTATTTGTGACTTTTCTGAAAATTACAGCTTCAAAATTCCAGCAAAATTGCAGGATGAAGTTCAATCACACCATTGGAACGTGCAACAGGCCACAATCCATCCTTTCGTAATATATTATACTGAAAATATGCAAATTAAACATTTTAGCTTCATTATAATTTCTGAAGAACTAAGACATGATTCAGTCGCTGTTAATTTGTTTATTGATAAAATGATAAACTTTTTACAAATTGATCAAAATAAAAACATAAAAAAAATTATTTTATGTCAGATGGTGCTGCTTCACAGTGTGGTGGATACCCGCCTTAACGGTACTTTCAAGGCACACGATCAGCAGAAAGCGCAACAGTCCAAAGTTCCGAGAACGGGCGATTGCGATTTATGCTGACCGCGGCAGAAAGAGTCACGTACGCATCGACCGCATGCATGTTAGAATATGTTGAAGAGAGAAAATAAAATCAGTCTTTTAACACCCAGCCTGGTCGAGTGATGTGCAATTACTTCTATCACATCCATCGTTTATATAAACTGTAACAGTGCACATCAAAAGAACAGTATAAAAACCGAAAAAACTTTTCTAGCCTTTGTAAATTTAAGTCAAAGTATGGTATTGACATAGACTAACTCTAAGACCAGTAGGTCCCATACAAAAACGATTTTTTCTTGGCTCAGTCAGTACTAGCACATCGGTCCCAAGCTCGGTCCCAAGCTAAATAATGCGCCTCTAATAATGAACTCACACGAACACACTCTCAAATATTCTGTCAAAATAACACAGCAAATCAAAACAATGGCGCCAATATATACAGCAAGGTGCTGACTTCAAGGTGTACTTCGGACCAAGGGGTTCTACAACAGTGAACCAATTTCAAATCGCTAGTTGCATATTGATTGTTGGTATTGACGCTGAATGGCATTTCTTCCGCAACATCGCACGGAAAAGGTCCATGCGATGCTATTGAAGGTACGATAAAACGCATGGCTACCAGAGCAAGTTTAGCCAAAGAACGCGAACACCCGATAAAGACTGCAAGAGAGTTGTTTAATTGGGCAAACAAACGAAAAGAAGAAGAACTTACAAAGTTGTCATTTTGTTATTCTACTACAGAATAATACGAAAATATGTCTTTGCAGCTAAATAATCAATATAATAATGCAAAAACAATTCAAGGAACTCAAAATTCCACTCATTTCTTCCTCTATCAGAAAATACTATAAAGGCAAAGCTTTATTCAAACTGTCCTGACAATGATGCCAAAATATTCGATATTGTTAAGAAAGTTGTGTAAACAATAATTTTATAAAAATACAGGAATAAAAATAAACTGATGATATCCAACATATAATGTTATTTTTTATTGCGCACAATCACCATCCCTGAAAAATAAGCTTAATTCGCTCTTTTGAATCTTGCTAATTGAGGAGCTTGCATTTGCAGTTCTCAAAGAGGTGTATCTCGAAATCGAGTTGTCTCATCGGTTTGATGTCTGTGGCGATGTTCGGCAATAGAGAGAAAATATGCACAGTATAAACACATCCAGTTTAAATGGATTAAACTGTTAGGCGATATGCAAGAGTTGAATGCACATTTTCAACACAATACACCAAAAATAACTGGAAGAAATCATTGTTCCCGATAGTGGGATTTTGTAACTTGTTTTTCAAAATACTTTTAAGGCAGAGAATTTCACTCGAATCTTTAAGCTGTCAGTGTCATTTTAACTCAAAATTTTCCAATCTTTCCGAAAAAATACTTTTGAAACTGAAAAACACGGAGTACATCCGAAAAGGGCCAAAACTTATTAAGTTACCAAAAAATCAATATTAAATCAGTAATATCTTCTAAACGGTGCATCTTAGAAAATGTTACCGAAGTACTTTTTGCTTGCAAATTTGATGTTCTTTCATAAAATTAGGGTGACAAACTGTTTTGACTTTTTTAATAGCTTTTTTAAAAATTAAAATTTTTTTTAAAATTTTTTTTTTCATTGTAACCTATTTTTCTCCAGAACAACTCACTGTGCACTAGATAGCATTTTTAGTCAGCTATAACATAAAAATAATTAAAAATTATTGACATGTAACTTTTAAGGGAAAATCTATATTTTAGTTCAAAACACAAAAACCAAACTTTTTTTTACCGTGCATATTTTTTTCCATATAGCACCAACAATTGTCTAAAAGTTTGCCGAAGACACCAAACCAATCGGACAAACCGTTTCCGAGATACAATTATTTGAAGATATCATGTGCATTTTTCATAGTCCCTTCTCATAAGTAAGGCTAGATTCAAAATGGCGAACCAAGTATGCAAAACGGGGTTTTTCTTCCCCAAAAACTTGTATGCAAGGTTTCATGCAAATCAAAAAATATGAAAATTACTCGTTGCTGATATGATATGGAACCGCTCTAAAGCATCAAGAGTGCTGGGACTCGTCTTTAGAATAGCCAAAACATTTTCCGACGTTTATTGTTTAAAATCGCTCTACAGCTCTCTTGTGAGGTCCACGCTGGAGTATTGTACTACCGTTTGGAGCCCTTATCATTTTTCTTACATCAAAAAACAAACCGCTTTTAATTAGAATTTAATTTGAATTTTCAAGAAGCATTTTAAAAGTTTCGTCCTATACTTTAACCGAACCTTTAACATGGGAGCTGTCAGATTTATCACCACTCGGTGTCTACATCTTTTTTCAAGTTGGATTCCTCAATACTAACAGCACTAACAAACACATCTCAGTTAATATTAAGTCTTCCTCCGGATGCGGGAGAAGCACAAAAAACAAAAAAAACGGAGAAAAACTACCCACCATCACAATTTTTTGGAAGGAATCGATTATTGACTACATCTTACACAAAACACGTGGAGATTTTATGATTTCACTGTTCATTTAGGTTGAATTACGAATATATTTTTGATTTTATTTTTCGCGAAAAGGACGCAACAAAAACAAAACACGTCAGTTTCTAAGCACGGCTTGCTGCGATCTTCCGCCCGGTCTTGCTTTGTTTCGTATACCAAAATCGAGCGGATGGGCAAAGCTCTGTCCAAACCACCAGCTGAGCGCTAGCGTCGAACACTGAAATCATTTTGGTTCGTTTCTCGTGCTATATACTAGCGATGATAGCATACACTCCCGTTTTATTTTCCTCAATTTTTGAGTA